>PVKV010003478.1:125254-144063 GCA_004027835.1 Alouatta palliata | reverse complement strand
GAGCATCTCACACTGGGGTCTGTCGGGGGGAAAAAGGGGAGGGACAGCAGGGGTTGGGGAGTTGGGGAGGGATAGCATGGGGAGAAATAACAGATACAGGTGATGGGGAGGAAGGCAGCAAATCACACTGCCATGTGTGTACCTATGTAACAATCTTGCATGTTCTTCACATGTACCCCCAAACCTAAAATGCAATAAAAAGTATATATATATATAAAAAAAATGTTCAAGTATTTCAAATATTTTAAAACATAAAAAATATTTTTAAAAATATATAAGACTCCAGCCAAAATAGCATTTTGAACTCCATGGTTCCTGGATCATCCATGCACACATCATAAGCCTGGTATAAGAGAGAAGTGGGTCCTGCCACCCGCTTCTGAGGGGGACAAGTGGATCCTGCCTCTTGCTGTGAAAGATGGCCTGTGGCTGCAAAGCATTAGGTTGGTGCAAAAGCAATTGCCATATTTTTCTTTTTTTGAGATGAAGTCTCACTCTGTCGCCCAGGCTGGAGTGTAGTAGCACAATCTTGGCTCACTGCAACTTCTGCCTCCCAGGTTCAAGCGATTCTCGTGCCTCTCAGCCTCCCAAGTAGCTGGGATTATAGGCGCGTGTCATCGGACAAGGTTTCGCCATGTTGGCCAGGCTAGTCTCGAATTCCTGACCTCAAGTGATCCACCCACCTTAGCCTTCCAAAGTGTTGGGATTAGAGGTGTGAGGCACCGTGCCCAGCCAGTAATTGCAGTTTTTGTCATTACTTTCACAGCAAGAACTGCAATTACTTTTGCATCAACCTAACACATCTTTACTTTAATGCTGATGCCATGTGGTATCTCTTCCTGCAAGAAATGTTGATGTGTTTCTTGTCATTTTGCATCCTCTGAGTCATTTAAAGACATTTTTAAAGAGCCACTGAACCCTGTTTAACTGTCATCATTAGAGTACTGGCTAAGAACCTGCCACATGGTAGACACTGACACATTCCTTAAATCAGTCGATTGATGAATAAATAAATAAAGAGAATCTGAGTGTTCTTTTTGTCCACCATAAGCTTTTAGAAAAGTTCTCATTAGCACTGGAAAAAAACAAATATAATTCAGCATAATATTAATACATACCTCTCTGTCCAAAAGACAAAGAGCCTATAATTGTCACTTTTTGTTCCTAATAGCTTCTATTCATCTCAATAATGATTAAAATGATGTAAGTGGGAAGAATTTAGCAGTCGCTACAGAATGTTGGTTTGCAAGTACCTTTTTCCTCTCTCAGAGCCACCGTGCTCGAGTGTGGTGTCAGCACACATCTCAGGGCCAAGTGTCATCACCTGACCTTGGAAACGGCTGGTGACAGTGAACATCTATACCTAAAATACTCTATTTGTATTTAAATGCTTAATCTCAACATTAAAAAAAATCTGTATATGCATTTATAAAGCTAGAACAAAAATGGATTTTTAAAACTGCTCATAAAATTATATAAAAGCTATTGATGACCTTAGAAGACTGAAACAAATCAAAGCCCATTCATATGTTTCTTGCATCTAAAGATGCAGTGATTCCCAAAGGCTGCAATTTGAGTTTAGTGGCACTGCCGTGAACCACTTCAACCAAACCCAAAATCAGTGGCTGAAGGTGGATGGCAAATATTTGGTTATTTAGACAACAATAAAAATTACAGTAATTTTTTAAATTACATCCCAAATTAATTCTTTTACCACAGAAATAAGTATCTCAATTATTCTACAGTGGAAAGCAAAATGGAATTTTCCAAGGCTACTTCCCCTTGTAAAGACAAACCAGTTGCTCTAACTCTTTATAATTCTGCACATCAAAAGGCAAGAGCCCAAGCAAAGGCAATGCTGAAAGATCACTGTGCTCTGAAACGGACGTTGTGGACCGTGGCTCAGAGGCTGAGTGGGTGGAAATGGAATCCTTAAACCACTGGAATATTGTCTTTGTGGAAATAGTGAAAAAACTAAATAGAAATGATGACAACAGTGTATACCTATTACAATATTTCAGTAAAAATCACATAGCGATATTTATATACTCCAGGGAGTACAGGATTCTAGCATCCAGTTCTAACACTATTTGACTTTAAGCAAGTCAATTAAACCTCTCTGGGCCTTTTTTTCTCATCTGGAAAATGGGCATTATAAATAACATCTACTTCATAAGCATTAGTTACATGGATTAAATGATGTCATCCACATAAAATTGCTTAGGTAGAGCCTTGCACTTAGTAAACATTCAGTACATGTCAGCAGTGCTTTTATGATCATCATTATTATTATTACAGAGATTTTTATACTCAGAGCTGTTCAAACTGCCCAACTTCAGATGTAAGATACTATCACCATAAATAACAATTTTCTTTACTATGATATAATCAGGTTGTATTTTTCCATTTCTGTTGTTGTACCTATTTGAAGTTAGGTAAGCTTCAAAACGAATCACTATTCACACTTCATTTGATCCTCACAACAATGTCAACACAGAAAGACCGGGAAGAGATTATCCTCAAGTTACAGATAAGCTCCAGTTTCAGCTGACATTTAGGGAGGAAAGTGACTTGACCAAAGTCATGCAATTAGTGACCAGCAGTGAACGGATTCCAAGGGCGCCCTGTATAACTGCTCCTTCAGGGTTGATATGGGTTGGCTCTGTGTCCCCACTCAAGTCTCTTCTCAGATTGTAATCCCCATAATCCCCATGTATCAAGGGAGGAACCAGGTGGGAGGTGATGGTTCCCCCCATGCTATTCTTATGATAGTGAGAAGTCTCACAAGACCTGAAAGTTTTATAAGGCAGTTTTTCCTGCTCTTGCTCTCTCTCTTTTGTCTGCCGCCATGTAAGACATGCCTCTTCCCCTTCTGCTGTGACTGTAAGTTTCCTGAGGCCTCCCCAGCCATGCAGAACTGTGAGTCAATTAAACCAATTTTCTTTATAAATTATCCAGTCTTGTGTATATCTTTACAGCAGTGTAAGAACAGACTAATACAAGAGTTCTTCCCATCTTTAAGGCTTCTCCAAAATACCAACTTCATAATATTTAACTAGTTTCAAGAGATAAATATGATCCCAAGTGGGTCAGCAGAAAGAACATGAGCAGGGAGAGTGCACTGTGACACAGACCCACTGTTCAGCAGAAACACACTACACAAGAGGAGTGAAGTGGGGTTGACTGTGGCATTGCAATGATGCCCTCGTTGGACATTGGTGTCACCACCTCCTGCCTTGGCCTCTACCAGTAACTAAGAGATGGTTTTAGTCAGTATTCATTCAAGGTGCATTAGTGCCTACCGCTCTCAGCACTGCTCCACTCTCCCACTAACCCAGGGGGTGAAAGTGGTGCATCTACAGAGAAATGGAATGATCTAGGCAGCTCTGCTCCCTAGTCTGGCTGGAACTGGGGCACACAGGAGGGCTTCCCTATGTGTATCCTGGGGAACACTGTTTATGAAAAAGATGCCTCAAAAAACTCGGTTTTCATGGTCAAATGACTTTGGAAAAGGCTGTTGTCTGAGTCGTCCTCTGGGAGTTTCATAGCACTTATCAGCATATTAAAGGAAAGGAAAAGGCCTAGAGTAAAATATCCTATGACAAATTGTTTAACTCAGCAAGTTCCAAATTTATTTTACTATGAACCTTCTTTCCAGTAACACCTTTGAATATTGAAACTTAGTTTGGGAAATGCTGGAGACGCTACAATTAACGACTGTGTGGCTTTGAATCTAACTACAAGACAACTTTTGATTTCCCTGTCCAAAAATCATTGCTCAACAAAGGGTTAGTGGAAGAGTTAAACTACAAATGGAAGGTTTAGATTTTCTCATAACCAAACTGTAAAATAATCTGGAAATTTTACCTTAATACAGGAAAGCATATATTTTGAAGCCAAGATCAAGAAAAACATATTTTAAGTCACAATTACAATAGTCCACAGCAGTATATTCTTTGTAAAAACATGAGCTATCCTGAACCCACAACCCAATGTTGTGTCTTTAAGTGTGTAAGATGAAGTAGAGAACAAAGTGATTCCCCAAATATTTCAAATCAGTTTCTCTTTCTACAGTAATGTAATCTTGCCTGTTCATTTTCAGGTAATTCAAATTTACTGCATTTGAGTGTGGAATTGGAGAAAGCAGGAGCCTAAGTAATCTGAAAAGTTATCATAATTCTACACTATTTAAATATACTTCAACTGTTGAAATATTCTTTATTAAATAAATTAAGCCTTTAGGAAGATATGGTCAACCAACCATCTTTGATACGACCAAGAAAATATCTAGAATATTACATGATATAATAGACTGAAAATGCCTCCAATATCTCTGAATTAATGTTTCCACATTTTTTATATACTTCTTATATAAGTTCTGGGATACATGTGCAGAACCTGCAGGTTTGTTACATAGATATACATGTGGCATGGTGGTTTGCTGCACCCATCCATCTGTCATCTACATTCTCCTAATGCTATCCCTACCCTAGCCCCCAACTCCCTGACAGGTCCCAGTGTATGATGTTCCCCTCCCTGTGTCCATGTGTTCTCATTGTTCAACTCCCACTTATCAGTGAGAACAGATGGTGTCTGGTTTTCTGTTCCTATGTTAGTTTGCTGAGAATGATAGTTTCCAGCTACATCCATGTCCCTGAAAAGGACATGAGCTCACCCTTTTTATGGCTGCATAGTATTCCATGATATATATGTGCCACATTTTCTTTATCCAGTATATCATTGATGGGCATTTGGCTTGATTCCAAGTCTTTGCATGTTTCTACATTTCTAAGCATCCAATTTATTATGAAAGAAGGTTTGAACACTAAGTACTGTGGGTATGTGCATCAAAGTCTCCTAAAAATCAGTTTGCCCAGACATCAAACGTCGAAAATAAAATTCATACATTTCCTTTTTAAATTCACACATCTCCAGTAATTCAATTAAAATCTGTTGACATTTCTGAAGGGGAAATCCTGATACCATGAAACCGTACTATATTGCAGGTTATCAATTTTTTTAACTCAACACTTTAAGACCCATGCCAACCCATAAAAAGATCTATTTAGATTTAAATTTGAATGTCATTGCCTGTTTTATTTTTTTAAACCATAGAAATATAAATATGCAAAATTCTTTCCCTTCCCAAAACACAGTTGGGAAATGTATCACATGGTAATCCAATCTGAATCAAAGAGAACACTTTCTAGGATTTCCTCCTCCTAGAATCTGGGGGGAAAGGTAGCTGTTAATGAACTTGTTTAACACTTCGATGTTAGATTGAACTTTCTCTTCACCCATTCCATTTCATGGTCAAAAATGATCATGTTTTCAAGCAGCCCTAGCGGCAGTGCCTTACCAGTGTAGATGCTGGCATTGGAGGCGGGGATACCAAACTGTGACTCGATGAACTTGGGAATGAAGGTAATGAAAGCAGTTACAATGGCACTCTCAGCTGTGTATGACAAACTCACAAAAAGGAATGTCATGTTGCTTAAGATCCTGACAGCTGCTCTTGGTAGGTCTACAAAATGACAAAAATGACAAACGAATGTTATAAACAATGGATGGAAAACAAAATAAAACTGAATTGTTTTTGAAATGAACTGGAAATAGCCATTCAGCAACATTTGCCACCAAAGAATAAAAATAAAAAGATCCGATGACGATTAGAAACCATTCTCTTTATTAAATAGATTTTGTTTTGGTTTGTTTTTTTTTTTTAACTTTCAACCAGGATATGGAAATTAAGTACCTAAAAACATACCCATACACAGATATCCTTATAAGCAGTACCCAACTGGTGATTCCTATTTCAAAAACTGTTAGAATTATTTGCATTTCTTCATTGATTAAAACAAAGTTATTTATTGCTAAGGCCTCAAAGTCCACTAGACGTGTAAAGTGCCTGCAATGCAGCCTTAAATTACAATTTCCACTTCTCCCAACCAACATTATAAAGTAGCTATTCCGCTTCTGTGGGCATCTACATGATGTTGGACTTCTGATTGTCCAGTCTCATTATGAAACAGGAAATGGTCACAGTTCAAAAAGCTAAAAGAATGAGGCCATCAGGTCAGACACTCTGAAGTACTTGGATTGGGGAACAAAGAAGTCCAAAGGGGAAGGAGAGCCCAAAGGTGTGGGCTTAGCACCTGCTGAGCTGCCTCCAAGAAAGAAAGGCAAGTCTCACCCTTGAGTCTAGGCATTTATTTCACAGAACCTGCCATTTGTATGCTTCAAGATACATGTGCAAGTATTTTCATTGGAGCACAGTTTATAATAGCATAGATGGGAATCTACATTTCCATCAATGGGAAATGTTTAAATAAATTATGGCACAGCCATATGATGGAAAACTATACAGTAGTTAAAAGTGAAATACAGCTGTATATACAGCATAAAAGAACTCCAAGAAATATTTGTATTAATGTATAAAGCAAGCTACAAAAATAGATGTGCATATATTTAATTCTATTTAATTAAAAATCAAACAAACCAAAACGATGTATTTATATATGGTCACATATATACTTCTCAATATATATAACACAAGACTACTAAGGGTTTATGTTCTGTGAATGGGACTAAGGTTGGAAAATGGGAATAAAAGGAGATTATTGTGTATATACTTTTGTATTTTTACATGGTTATAATGTGAATTAATGTACAATTATGTAATCTTTATGTATCTTCCTAGAAAATGGAAGCTGCATTATTTTTGGCAATATAGTTATCTCATAACGGTTATCTCCTTCCACATAATAAAGTCATTTCATTAAAATTAACCAACAGCTTTTATTAAAGCTATAATTCATAGCTTCCTAGTCACCAGAATTTGAAACTTAGAAAGTTAAGACTGCTCACTGTCATCATTTTAAAATTTAAACCAAACTTAATTTTTAAAGTTTAACAATCTAAAAGAAAAATTAAGATGCATGCTTCATTTTTTTAGCATGGGTAAACACACAGAGAAAAACATAATCAAAGTGCTTCATAAAATCATCCTACAGCCTCTTGTAAACACTGTAAATTAAAATGTCATATCCAAAATTTAAAACTTAGAAAATTAAGATTACCTATCAACATTTAAAGATTCAAATTAAGGTTAGCCATATATTAAAAGCCAATGTGTTGACTCTAACCTAGGAACAATATAAAATAAATTTTAACATAAAAAAACACACTATTACATTACTATTCTAAGAAATACTAGTTATATCAAACGTGTTTTTCTTCTATAGCCATTTAGTATGATAAAATAGCCTTCTAATTTCAAGGGTAACTAAAAACATGCATGATGGTTCTCTCTTGTTAAAAAAGTCTGTTGTTATATAAGAAAAATTAGCGGAAGTTCAGATCTTCAACAACTCTAAGTTTCTTTCTTCTTTCTTCTGCCTTTCTTCTTCCCCTTTACTGGGGCTGAGCTTTCAGCCTACAACCCTTCAGGAGCTGAGGTGGGAGCACAGTATCCAGAGTTGTACCTTTGGTCGGTGGGGCTGTATTTTTTGGTTTTTTTTCACATCAAAGGAGACTTAGCAAGTTATAAGTACATTGAAAATAATGGAAATCAGTTTTCTAACTGCCAAAGAATGGGGTTACAAATATGGAAAGGGGGATTGTTCTACATCAGATTGGAACTGGAGGTACTGGTTCAGATAGGCAGATAAATAAATAGATTAGATGAAGATAGATACATGGATGATAGACTATGTGTGTGTTTGTGTGTGGGTATAAATATAGATCTTCCTCTGTCTGCTCATGAGGCTTAGAAGTAATGACACCCTGGTAGGAATGCATCTACCTGGCACCCAATTCTTGGTTTCTAAAAACCATCTTCTACTAAAAGGAACCAGAGCTCCCTGGAAAAATGTCTAACTTTACAACTGGGGCAGAGAAAATACAAGATAAGCCTAGAAAACCTTGTTGAACAAGAAAGCAAAAATGTGCTCATGGAAGGGTGAGGGAATGTCAGAAGGACACAGAAGACAGCTTGAAGGATTCTCACTGGCCAATCTGGGACAATTTGACCTCAGTAGATACTAAAACCAGTAAGCAAAAGTCTAATAAAAATGACATATAGTCGGTCTTTTTTACTCACAGATTCCATATTGGCAAAGATGTCTACTTGCTAAAATTTATTTGTAACCCCAAAATTAACACTTACGGCACTTTCACAGTCATGAGCAGACCAGAAAAAAGTTTGAGTTGTCCAACACACACATTCCCAGCTAAGGTGGAACAAGGTGACACTCTGCTGTCTTGTTTCAGTTCTCATATTGTAAACTCGTGTCCTTTCCATAATACATTGACTCATATTTTTTGCATTTTTGTACTTTTTGTTGGTGATCTCATTGTTTAAAATCCCTTGTGCTGCAGTGCTGTCTATGGTTCCTGAAGTGTAAGAGGTTGTGATGTGCTTTACAGAGCAAATTCTCATGTTAGCTAAGCTTCCTTCAGGCATGAGTTACAGTGTAATTGACCATAAGTTCAATGATAATGAATCAACCCTATATATTAAATAAGGAGTCTTTAAACAGAAAGATACATAAAGCAAGGTCATGTATTGACTGATTTGTTGAAAATTATGTTGTAATAGGAACCAAACCCTGTACCTCCCATAGGAGCGAAGCTTAGTCCAGGTTAATCCAGTGTTCACAGTGACTTTAGAGAACATATCTGCCACAAATAACGCGTGTCAACTGTATCTACATAGCCTCAAAATATTTCCCCACAGAGTACTTTTTAACTACTCATTGATTAATAATTACATTATACTTAATAACTTTAGAATAACTTTAGAACCTGGCAAATACTATCTTATCCTAGTGATAAAAGTTAGCCAAACTGGTGATAGGGCAAATTAACACTGTCTCTCTGCTCTTACGTACTGAGCATAGCATCATTTCAGTGGTGTATCTGCAAAGATGCATAAATCAGGAGATATCACCAAATTCAAATTGAGGGATATTCAAAGTTAATGGATATACAAAGTTACTGGTTTGTACCTTTTTTAAAAGATCAAGATCAGCTGGACACAGTGGCTCACACCTGTGATCCCAGCATTTTAGGAGGCCAAGGCAGGCAGACCACGAGATCAGGAGTTCGAGACCAGCCTGGCCAACATAGTGAAATCCCATCTCTACTAAAATACAAAAAAAAAAAAAAAAATTAGCCAGATGTGGTGGCGGGAGTTTGTGATCCCAGCTACTCAGGAGGCTGAGGCAAGAGAATCGTTTGAATGTGGGAGGCAGCAGTTGCAGTGAGCTGAGATCACCCCACTGCACTCCAGCCTGGATGACAATGTAAGACTCCGTCTCAAAAAACAAACAAACAAAAAAAAATGAAGGTCATGAAAAACAAAAAACGATGAGCAACTGATTCATACTGAAGGAGACTAAAAGACACAAAAACTAAATGCATGTGATCCTGGATTGGATCATGGACATAATGGGCATTATTGGGATAATCAGCAAAATTTGACTGAGGCCTATGGTTTAGATGGTAGCACCAGATCAGTGTGAATTTCCTGATTCTTGTGGTTGCCCTGTGGTCATATAGGAGAGTGTTCCTGTAGTTAGGAAACATATACTGAAGTATTAGCAACAGCAGAATATCATACCCTCAACTTCTCAGAAATGTTAACAATTGGGGAATCAGGGTGTAGGGTACACTGGCGCCCTGTGCTATTTCTATACCTTTCATGTAAATTCAAAATTATTTCAAAAACACAAAGTTTGGAAGACCTAAATTAGCAAAGAAGTTGTTAAACCTTCATAAATTTGCAACCAAATACTTCATTTATATGCTGCAGAATATATTTTAGGTCAATTTCTTAGTGTCATTTATAACTGTGTCATTGTAAAACCAAAGATGCAGTAAAAAGCCTGATGAAGGAGAGGTGATGAAATAATGATAGTGATTATCATTTTTTGATCATTTAATGCTAGGAAATCTTACAAATTCAAGCTGACACTAAAACCAGGAAATGCCTTAAACATTGGTAAAATAGGAATAAAATTCAACACAAAGCCCCCAAATTCAAGAGGATGTAATTTAAAGTGGACTACACTCTGAAATCACTTTTAAAAGAAGTGTTCATAGCATTGGAAGATCAATTCTGCCTTCCAGATGCACACTGATGGCAGTATAGGCAGCCCCATCATCACGTGCACGTGGACCTGGTGTTAAATTGCACTCCAATCACAACAGGGCTATGCTGCAATAAATCTGATGCACCCAGTGGCCTCCAAAACCTTTGGTCAAAATTCAGAAAATTTGAGATGGGTAGTGTGAGTGGATTCCTATGGAAGCTGATAAGGAATGATGTTTAGGACAGACTGGATCAGTCTCAGTGAGGGCAGAGGCCGTAATTTATCCTCCAAACTTCATTGATCACAGCATCATTTAAGGCAGCAGGTATTGATATGTTTGTAATTTTTCAACCATTAGTCAAACGTATTCTGGCATGTGTGAACATTTTATGCTCATTCATAAAATAAGTCTACAATTTAAAGTTTGTATTACACAAAGATCTTTATTTGCCTTTTGTTTGTTTGTTTGAGATGGGGTCTCCCTCTTTCGCCCAGGCCAGGATCCAGTAAAGTGATCATAGCTCACTGCAGCCTCAAACTCAGGGCTCAAGCCATCCTCCCACATCAGCCTCCTGAGTAACTAGGACAATAAAAGGCTTTTATTTGGATAAGCAAAGCTTAAACAAGCACCAACTTCAGTGAACCTGAAAGGTGCAATCATCTTTTCAAGTGGACAGAAAGATAAACTTTCTGGGAGTTTATTTAATTTGATGAGAAATGTATCCCAGGCTGGAGAGGGCTCTGCAAGTCCCTGCCACACTGGAAGACCCCTCTTCTGTGGCTCCTTATACAAAAGCTGCAAGGTTTTCACCATAGGACCTGATATCCCCAAACGAGCTGATTGGACCAGGGAAGGAGGCTGGACTCAGAGGTGCTACCTACAGGCAACCCAACAACCACCAGAGGCACCCTATGTGAGCAAAGACTGGCCAAAAACCCCTTGACTTTGTTTCTCTTAGAGTGTCTGCATTGGAGACTAGAAAGAGATAACTAGGTAGGGAGTCTGAAGATTGAATGAGACACAAAAGTAAGGAAAACTGAGCCTGGAGCCACACTGGAGTCTGCAGAGTGACTGTGGGGCTTAATGGCAATGGGCACATCCCTATCTTCCAGGGGCCAGGCCACTGGGGCTTCTGCTCTCCCCTGGAGCCTTGGACTAAAAAACCCCAGTATTCCAGGTGGCTTAAACTGGCTTCTGTTCTTCACAACCTGAAAGGACCTGTATCATGTCTTTTTGCTGTTGTGTTAGATTACTGAAACAAACTTTGTTTTAATGTTATATTTGAAAAACTTATGCCAACAAAGGAATTGATCAAGCGTAAGAAGAAGGCCCAGCTACCATGAACACCACTGGGCGGTCCAGGCCTATGAGAACGAGCTCCTGCCTTCCCTTCCACCCTGAAGTCCCAAGCTCCATCCATGGCATGGTCTTCTTTATCTCTGTACTATTTATGGTATTCCCCACCTGTCTCCTTGGCAAATGTCAAACTCATCCATCAAGTTTCAGGATAGGCATCTGCCCCTGTAGGAAGCATCCACAGCTTCTCTAGGCAGACTAGGAGGTTCCCTCTCTGTGCTCCCATGTACTTGGTCCATATCTCTAGTCATCAATTCTTAGGCAGCTGCATGTGTTTACCTGTCTCTTCCTTTCAGGAGACTATAAAAGCTGTGACTGCAGGACCTTGGGGTTTCTGTACATCTTCAGCTCCCAGCATTCATCTGGCCTACAAGAGGCACTCCAAAAATATACTTGGAATGTATTTATTAACATTCTTTATTATATCACTGCAATAATGTATACTAAAGCAATATCCATATACTTGTGAGAAAATGAAGTCTATTCCAAAGAGGTATAATTTCCTCCTGGGTAGTGGGTTAAGAGCTAAGACAGCGTAAGTCATAAGATGAAAGGTGGTCCACAGTGGCGGACTCACTGAAAACAGAAAATTATGCTTCTTTTTAAATCATGATTCTTTAATGGTAAAGAATCCTTAATGGCATTAGATAATATTATAAACTAAAAAGTCCATTAAAGAAAAATTAAAATACTAACAGGAGAAACAGAAAATATACAATATTATCCTTTATCCAGCATATCAGGAAAGAGGTATGCTTAATTTTTCAGATATCTGAGTGATTGCCTCTTTAAGCAACAAAGCTTTAAATATTTTTGTTGTCTTAACTGGTAATACTAGATAATGCGTAGCACAATTTGACATTTTCTTCAAGATTCAAAGTCATAATTATGACTGCTAATTTCTATATGCTAATTAGTTTCATTTTTTTTAATCTTCATTAATTTTCTGATTTTTTTTACTAGTTGCAAGAAAATTCCTTCCCCAGGGCATGTTGTTTGTGTGTTTGCTTTTATCTGCTGACATTGTACATCCAAACCAACTTTTCTCTTTCATGTTCTTCTAAAGAGCCCTTCTAGAGGTAAACATAAGCTATTAATTTTGTTCCCTTTACATCTTTTTTTAAAATTTAAACTGAGGGTGAGATGAGGACTAGTGCTTGTTTTATTATTATACAGAATTGATAAATTAGTATTACTGTGAAGCAGTTAACTAAATTTTATTACCTGGAAATGTAGATTTCTACACAGGTATAAATTATGAGCATTAAATACCAAATAAACATGCTGATCCCTCTTAATGCTTTTCATAATTTTTGACATGGATATATCCAGACATACTGACATTTATCTAAAATTGATTAGCCCAGGTAGTTTATTTTCCTTATGTTTAAATTCAACTAAAATATATACTCTTTTAAAAAAATAATTTATTGTGCCAAAATTCACAGAACATAAATTCACTATTTTAAAGTGAAAAATGTAGTGGAATTTAGTAAAGTCACAGTATTATACAACCACCACGTCTATCTAGTTTCAGAATATAAATGCTTTCTTACTATTAGAAAAAGCTAAGCATTTCATTTTCAGAAATGGGATTGGAATTCACTTATATTTTATTGTTTAAGTTTTCTGTCATGAACATGTATTACTTTTAGGATCTTTTTTAAAAAGCTGCAATTTTAAAAGGCTGCAGAAATGTGTCATCCCCAAAAGTCTTCCCTGACTCAGGCAGCCAAGATGGGTTTCTTCCTCCTCTTTCTTCCACCTCCTTAGAAGGTGCGTACCTCCATTTTAGGAGTTGACATATTAATATTGTGTCTATTTTCCTTTGTGCCTCCCTTTGAGGGCAAGAATTGCAACTTTTCATGTATGAATCCTGAGTTCTTAGTCCTGTAGTGATTGTTCAATAAAGATATTTGTGGAAAAGAAAGAAAAACAAAAAAAGGAGAAATTTCCTTAAGATCGATACTGCCAGCCAGCCATCTCAATAATTACATGATATTCGGAAACTCATCTGGGCCTTTCCTAAAAGTCTTAAATAACACCCATTGCTTATATAAAGGTACAATTTGAGAGAAGAGTGATTGAACAAGCAGATAAAGGCAGCTTAAAGGGACTGAAGTCGAAGAAGGCATAAAATTCACATTGGTCACAGAAACCAAGAGTGAAGATGAAAGCAACCAGAGTGAAAGGTCATTGTTACATAAAAGACGGGGATTTTTGTTGATACATTTTTAAATAATGTAATACTGCCAAAATACAGGGTGCTTTGCAAAGCACATGGGCAGTACCAAGGCCTTTGCCTTGAGGGCATAGGAAAGGCCTCCTGAAGTGGGAGGAAGAAAAGTGGTGTAATAAAGGCAGAGGGAGGAAACGCCACATGATAATTGCGTCTGAAGGAGGCCAGTGAACGGATACTCCAGCTAGAACACATAGCTTCTATATTAATCATGTTTGTAAATTTCTATATTTTATAATGTTTTGACTTCTTTAAAAGCTTGCTGGTCAGGGAGAGACTGCCCTCCCAGGACTACAGCCACTTCTTAGACATAGCATTGGGCTCAGCTGCCACTGGGCGCTTACCTTTCATATGCAAACCAAGCAATCCCAAGTTGGTGGCCCAGACCACCTCTTTATCTAACGCACACACATTTCACCTGTCCTAAATCATCCAGGGTCAGGTACCAGACAACTGGAGACCATCCTTGCAGCCCAGAGCCTGTGGACATTATTCAAACTAGCCAATCCTATGCTCTTTCCCAAGGAAACCCCAATAAAGGCTGTGGCCTGGACTCTGGCCTCACTCTGATTCTGCCTCCTAACCAATCCTGATGCTCCCTCCATGACCCTGCATGGCAGGGGATGCTCCCTTCTCTTAGGAAGTGTAAGTAATTTGTTCTCCTACCCGTGGTATTAACCTCGTCATGTCATCACTCAGATATCTCTAAAAATTAAAATCCTATGGGTGCAAATTAGTGAACAGCCTTTAACATCTCTTGAAATTCTTTGATCTCCTTCTTTTATAAGTACTGAAAGTGCAGTTGGCTCTCCATATCCATGGACTCTGTATCCATGGATTCAACCAACCACGGATCGCAAATATTCAGAAAAAAAAATGAGTGGGCGCATCTGTATTGAAACACATACAGACTTCTTTTCTTGTCCTTATTCCCTAATCAATACCATCTAATAACTATTTACATAGCATTAACATTGTATTATGTATTATAATTAGTCAAGAGATGATTTAAAGTATACCAGAGAATGTGCGTAGCTTATATGCAAATACCGTACCATCTTATATCAGAGACTTGAGCATCATGGATTTTGGTATCCAAGGAGGGGTTCTAGAACAAATCCCCCATGGATACCAAGGGACGACTGTATTTAAATGTTCTATTATCTCTAATCTTGTAATTCGTGTTATTTATATTCTTTAAAGCCTTCTGGTGCATCAAAAAGCTGGTGAAAAAATACGATGATCCTGCAGTGAAAACCTTAGTAACTTTTATGGCCAGTGAGTCTCGCATGATCTTGTATGTTCTTGAGCATATGGCAGATACGACTTTTCCATGCGTGTAATCCAGAAGAATCAAACTATTTTTAGTCAGAGTTTTCTGTCAAAGCAAAACCAAGGCTGCTTATCATATACAACGTGGCCAGCACAGGACCTACGTGTCCTCATTTCCTGCTCATTTGCTTTGAAAGAAATGACCCCGCAGATTTCCCAATCACAAGGCCCCATGAAAGTACTCTGAGTCCTCCCTCCCCTCCAGAACACACCGGCAAATGACATTTGCTGCTTGTCTAGAAAAGACAGGAACTAGATGACACTAGCACACCACAGTCTCCCCAAACCTTAGCACATAGAGCCCGAGACACTTACCTACAACAAGGGGGTAGAAACAGTGGCTTCCAGGGCCCAAAACACGTCATTAGTGGCTCCTGGCCACAGGACTACCTTGCTTGTTTAAATCAGCACTCATGAGTATTTTCACATATCTTTCTAAGGAGATGCGAGTCTGATACGTCACCCCACAGTTATTTTGCTGAGTATAAAGAAAGAGCTTTCTTTTTTAGGGATTCTTTGCCTGGACTGTTACCATTTTACCTTTTACCTCCTAAGCTGCAAGTCCAAATGTAAAGATGTGGCTTACCATCAGAAATCATACATCCAATAAAATAGAAGTTGGACAGAAAAGAAACAAAGAATTAGATACACAGAAAACATAAATAGAGCAGAGCATCCAAACTAGGGGAAAGAATTCAATGTGGCCATAAGACTTTTCCTGGGCTTCAGATTTGACTCTGACTTTCCTGGCCATCAAAGCAAAAAGCTATATAATCATCAATATCAGAAACACAGAAACATTCTGCATTCTTCAAGGAGAACAAAGCTTTTCCTAACTATGTTCTAGAGCTGTGGTTCTCACAGTGTGGTTCCTGGACCAACAGCTCCAGTATCACCTGGGAAATTGTTTTAAAAAATGCTAATTCTCAGGCCCACTCCAAACCTACTGAATCCGAGACTGTGGACTGGGCCTAGAGACTTGGATTTTAGAGAGCCTTTGTGGTGATGCTGATGTGGGCTAGATTTGAGCACCATGATCCAAGGAAAGGGGTTTTCTACAAAGGGCACTGAGCAACCATCCTACAGAAAACATAGGGAATTCAAGTAGCAGTTCAATAAAGCTGCAAACACAAAATTAAAGTGCAATTCAGCAAAGGCAATATGCAAGGAGACTAAGAGCACAGGGCCCAGGCATGTAGCTTTTGGCGATCCCCCTTTGCTGAGTCAAACATTGACCCTAACACATTCATACTATACTTGTTCCGAAACACCTAGCAAAGGCATACATGCAATGGTTCTGGGTGTTCTTGGGGAACTCAAACTCAGAATTTATTCCTTCCGCTTCCCTCAATTAATTCCTTTCCCCATTATCTGAGGTTCAACCCTATAACCACCTCTGGTACCTGTCTCTCCATCATTCCCATGTCAGTTGTCACATCCTAAAGAAATGACCTATTTCGCCAGGCACGGTGATTCACACCTGTAATCCCAACACTTTGGGAGGCTGAGGTCGGCAGATCGTCTGAGGTCAGGAGTTCGAGACCAGCCTGGCCAACATGGTGAAACCCCATCTTTACTAAAAATATAAAAATTAACCAGGTGTTGTGGCGGGTGTCTGTAATCCAAGCTAATCAGGAGGCTGAGGCAGGAGAATCACTTGAGCCCAGGAGGTGGAGGTTGCAGTGAACAGAGATGGTGCCACTGCACTCCAGAGCAGGACACAGTGAGACTGTCTCAAAATAAAAGAAGAAAAAGAAAAGAAATGACCTCCTTCTCCCCTCCTCTCATTCCATAATCAATTCATCAAATACTTGCTATGTATCTTCTAGGTGGTGTAAACTCAGCAGGAAATGCGACACACACACACAAAAAAAAAATCCCTAACTTCATGGAGCTTACTTTCTCAGTGGGGAGACAATAAATAAGATAAGCAAGTAAAATCTATGGTAGATGAGTGACGAGTGCTAAAGAGAGAACCAAAGTCAGAATGGAGGGAAGAAGCCTTGGAGGGGAGGTTGGAGATTTTTGACAGGGTGGCTAAGGAAGGCCTCACTGAAAAGAGGCCATGTGAGAAGTGCACTGAGGAAAGTGAGAGGCTCTGGAAGAGAACATTCCCAGCACATGCATGGCAAGTGCAAAGGTCCTGGGGTGAGAGTGTGCCTGGCACATTTAAGGACCAACAATGGGCCCAGTGTGGCTGAAGCAGAACACACAATAAACAAATAGGGCTGAAAGGAGGCAGAGTTGAAGAGGTAACCAGGGGTTAAATCACAGGTCATAAAGGAATGGACTTTTCTATGAATGAGCTGGGAGACCACAGAGCTTTGAGCAAAGGAGTGGCATTTTAACATTTCTGGCTGCTGAGTGGAAGGCAGGTAGAAAGGGGGCAATAGTCAAAGCAGCAAGGCCAGTTTAGCAGGCTGCTGTCCCTTCCTTCTCTACTAGCCGAAACCCCTCCACTGGGCTCTGCCCACAGCTGTGTACCTGCGCCCCTTCCTACCAATCTGCTCCTCCTTCTCCTCCCTAATCTACCTCTGCGAGTGCTGCCAAATGCCGGCTTAAACCTCCCCATGCCCCATTAGAAAAGAAATCAAAGAGCTCACACTAGAGCTCACATTCTCTACCATATGCCCTGCTCAACCTTCCCAACCTCATCTCCCAGGCCTCTGCCACATATATCCAACACACCAACCACAAAATGCTTGTTCAGCATTTTCAAATACATCTACACAGTCCCAGCTTCTGGCCTTTGCTCTCTCTGCCTGAACATTTCTGACACCCGCCTCCACCTACTGAAATCCCTCCCATCTTTCCAGGGTCGTCACAAATCCCACCTCCTCCACATAAGTTTTCCTGATCCCTTTGCAACCTTGAACCTCCACACCATTGCACCTGTTCTCTTTTTATGCTCTTTAATACATTTCCATCTGTATTTTTCCTGGCTCCCTCAGTGGACTCTACGCTCTTGGAGGGCAAACCATGGCTCACACAACTTTATAACTAAAGCATGGAGTACAGCACCCTGTAGAGAGTAAACATTCAATGAATTCAATGATGCCAACATTATCCTTCCATGAGCAAAATTCTCTAACTTTCAGTAGCCTCTTTAAATCAGTTTATCACCTCAGAGTAACTATTTGTTTAGTTAGGATTTTAAATATATTGCACTCCAACAGATAAAACTCTAGCAGAGAAAAATGTGTTACATTTTATGCTTAATTAGTAATACTATGCAATTAAGCTTCAGAGATTAAAAAGTGGACGTAGAAAGCAAAATCCTTCTATGATTAACTGCCACCAAAAGCTTTTCAGACACAAAGCTGCCCAGTTAAATTTGGAATGCTTTAAAATGCTGAACCTCAAAGCTCAGGAAAATGGATTCCCTTAAATATTTTAAGTGTTTATTTTTATTGGTAAGATTTTTGATGAAATCAATGCTAATCTCTTTGTGGAATGTAATGCAGACATATTATAAATTCTACTTTCCCCTTTGTGGTATCTTAAATCAGCGTTATTCCTGCATAATTTATAACAAGAGTATGAAAACACTGAGTCAGATTTTCTCAATGTCTGTCATTAAAATGTCGAGGTGGAGTATATTTTCTTTTATCATTCTCTGCAATAGAAATTCCCAAAAGTGCACCATTCTGTATGGCTCAAATAATTTTCTTTTCTTTTCTTTTTTTCTTTCTTTTTTTTTTCTTTTTTTTTTTTTTTTTTTTTTTTTTTTTTTTTTTTTTTTTTTTTTTTTTTTTTTTTTTTTTTTTTTTTTTTTTTTTTTTTTTTT
>PVKV010003478.1:0-125154 GCA_004027835.1 Alouatta palliata | reverse complement strand
TAGTTGGGATTACAGGTGCTCACCACAACGCCCATCTAATTTTTGTATTTTTAGTAGAGAAAGGGTTTTGCCATGTTGGCCAGGCTGGTCTCGAGCTCCTGACCTCAGGTGATCTGCCTGCCTCAGCCTCCCAAAGTGCTGGGATTACAGGCATGAGCCACTACACCTGACCAATAATTGTCTTTTTAAGGAAGTATAAGTTACCAACTTCTACCTCCTCTTTGAAGGTACTAATATTGGTATCCAAATTTCAAACATAAAATAAAGGAGCTGGGCATGGTGGCTCACACTTGTAATCCCAGCACCTTGGGAGGCCAAGGCAGGCAGATCCCTTGAGCCCAGGAGTTCCAGACGAGCCTGTAAAACATGGTGAAACCTCATCTGTACAAAAAATACAAAAATTACCTAGGTGTGGTGGCACAGGCCTGTAGTCCCAGCTACTGGGGAGGCTGAGGCAGGAAGGATCACTTAAGCCTGGGAGGCTGAGGCTTCAGTGAGCCAAGATCACACCACTGCACCACAGCCTGGGTGACAGAGAAAGACTCTGTCTCAATAAAATAAAATAGAATAAATAATTTAAAAATTAAGACCAAAAGAAGCCCTATTCTAGAACATAGAATGGAAAAGAGGATCTGGGACTCAAACTCAGATTTAACTCAAAATGGACTTTTCTATGAACCATTCTTTAAGGCAAGACCTCAATAACAAATCTCAGCTTTGTTAAAAATAACCCCAATAATACAACTCAGCTTTGTTAAAATTATGTCAATAGCAGAATAATTCCTAAGGATTTAATTTGTCCTTTGGAAAGTTACATTAAATATTAGTGACTTTCTTCAGGTGATATGTATTAAATACACTAAAGGAAATCAACATACACAAGATAAAAATAAATTAATTTTAAATATTCTAATTGAACATTATCTTAATCTCATCAATGTCATTTTAGCAAAACATTTTTAGTATAATTCAATTAAAACGGTATTTCTTTCTAACAAGATAATGTGTCTCTTGAAGTTCCAGTCTTGATATGATTAGAGAATCCAGTACAAGTGGAAATAATGAAATGAATCAGCTGTGTGTCCCAGTTAGGAGGTTTGGCTACAGAAGTAGGATCAGTCATGATAATCAAGGCATAGAATAAAAAAAGGAGACTTCATCAAAAAGACTAACAAGAAAATCAGAATAGAAACAGATTTTATAAGCCAACTACCCATCACCATTCAGAAACTCCTCTTACTCTTGTTTTTAAAAGAAAATATCTTGAACCATCAAATTGAGCATAGAGAAAACAGAAAAGCAAACCCTGGCAGTACAAGAAGATATCCCACAAAAATAATGTATAGATTCCATTTCCAAAAATCATTTTAAAATTCTCAATGGCCTTGATCACTTCCGAGCCAGCATATCTAAGTGTGGGTTCCCCAGGAGCAGGCCCTGAGACAAGAGTTCACGTCCAAGTAATTTATTTGGGCAACTCAGGGAACACTGGGCAGGGAGTGCAGTCGAAGTGCACTGGAAGGAAGAAGAGCCCACGAAAGACACGGAAACACACCTCAGAATTCCCTCCCCCACAAGGGGCAGGAGCTGCGGTGTTTATCAGTCATCCAGTTAAGACTTCTCTGGGGCATGGGAAGCCAGGGGTTTCATTCCGTGGTGCCTGAAGACCACCTCAAGCAGGAGCCAAGCAGTTTTCCCAGCTCACAAAGAAAACCCTTCAGGCAAATCATTTCAGTCCTGGCAGTTAGTGGACCACTGCCATGAAAACGGTAGGGTCCAAAAATGAGGACAGGCCATTGACAGCATTGTCTACACTGCATCTTCCAAAGGCACTTCATTCGCATCAACAGTTGTATCTGCTGTTGGTATTTTATATCAATCTTCTCCCCATTTTCTACTATTCAATAAATCATATATTTCACATACAAGTCACCCAACCCTAAGCTAGGTGATTTATGTTTCACATTCATGTGAAATTTTATATAAAATATATAATGTTATCTTACCTATGACTTTATTTCTCCCTTTGAATCTACTTTATAGTCTCCATAAATAAAGACTCAAAGGCTGGCCGGGCACAGTGGTTCACACCTATAATCCCAGCACTTTGGGAGGCCGAAGAGGGTGGATCACCTGAGATCAGGAGTTTGAGACCAGCCTGGCCAACATGGTAAAACCTCATCTCTACTAAAAAAAAAGCACAAAAATTAGCCACGTGTGGGTGGGCACCTGTAATCCCAGCTACTCAGGAGGCTGGGGGAGAAGAATTGCTTGAACCTGGGAGGCAGAGGTTGCAGTGAGTGGACATTGTGCCACTGTACTCCAGTCTGGTGGACAGAGCGAGACTCCACCTCAAAAAAACAAAACAAAACAAAACTCAAAGGCTATTGCTGTGTTTTAAACTCTTTGACATCAAGCTAGTCTCAATTGAGTTGTGGAAAAAAAAAAATCACTCTTTTGATAGTAGCCATAATGGTCTATAATAGGTTCACAAAAAATGATGGGCCGGTACCCATAGGAAGAGACAGGCCATGCCAGCGTCCAGAGAACACTTTATGTCATTAGAGCATAAGAAGTCACGTACAGTTCCAAAACTGCACACTGTCACAAAATCATGGGAAGGGAGAGGGCCAAATCTAAAATGTAAGTGCAAAGAAGCATTTTTAATGAAATACCATTTCATTTGCTTTCAAAAAATGTAGTCTTTAAAAATGGTCCAATCTAACTATTATTATTCTTAGGCTGTAGGGACATGTCTGTAACATTTAAGTAACTATTCTAAGCTGAAAATGTTCCTCTTTGGCCACACTGTGTATACAGTCAAAATGACACAATAATGTGCCCAGGTACATTTTACCTAACACGACCTTGATTCATGAAAGCACTCGATAAGTATTATGCTTCATAATTTATACCAAAAAAAATCAATTCACAGAATGTTGGAAACTAAACTGAAATTAATGGGAGTGTAGCATTGTAGGTTTCTGGAATTAAAGGAACTTGTCATTCAACAGATATACAAAATACTGAATAAATATTGTCTGGTCATGATCACTTCAAATTGTTTAGGCTATAGATTGCCTAATCTAGCTTTAATATAAATAGCATTTTTAAAAGAAATAAAAATGAAAAAATAAACCATACATCACCAAGACCTTCTGGATGCTTTTACACTCGGTTTAGAGACCCATCTCCTGGCCTCCCTTCTCTGGGGCCACATGCAAGCATTTGACAAAGCCGCTGTTAAGTGAGATCCCTTTCTAGTGGTAGGTTTTATACTTATGTATGCATGAAACCACACTACCAAAGTCACTGGTCCCCTGAAACAAACCCTCCATTGCACAACACACTTCATTTTTAATATTTTAAAAATCAGACTTCTCTAAATATAATAAATAACATATGTAGACATCTGTTTCTTTATGATCTAAATCAGTGCTTCTCAAACTATGTGTGTGAGGAAGAATCATTTTTTAAAATTATTATTTCTAGTCTGTCATCTACTAATACTTTTGCAAAGACAAAAATGATGAATTATTTTGAAATTATTTTTTAAACAGCATATAAAATACAAGGTTAATTTTTAAACTATTATTAGATACAACAGACAAAAAATTACTCTGTCAAGTTTCTAAAAGAGTTTTGTAACATTTACTCTCAGTCTTAGTACTTATCTGGCCACAGGCCAACCCACAGATGGTGGGTAGACAGCAGTGGCCTGGGACCACACTTTGAGTAGCACTGATCAAAGCACCATGCAGATATTTATTCAGGAGAGATACATTACCTCTGACATCCTTTCCAAATCCCATAGAAGAAACTTTTTTGTCCACTTGTTCACTGTTGTTTGATTTCTCCTTCAGAACATCATCATCAGTAACAGCATCAACAGAAAATTTTTTCTTTTTCTTTTTCTTGTGTCGAGGTGGAAGCTTTTTTGGAAAAGTAAACATTGGGAATATCACAAGAAACATTGCAATGGCACAAAGGAGGAATCCACTCCACCTAAAAATTGGAAAATGTGAATAGCATTTATGGCCTTTCTTTTGTGGGTGAGAACAAATCACTAGTAAAGTAGAAGTTCGTGGTGATAAAATTCTCCAGGAAACTTTATAATCAATTGTAAAGAGATAGGAAGTTGGGCAAACTAGGAAAATGAAGGAATTCTCCTTTTCTGTGATATAAATGAGAAATCTATAATTATATTAGTGTTATACTGAATGTTATAATCAGCAGCCTAATTAGAATTTCATTCAAGTATTTTGGGGCACCAATGGGTTAGTTCTGCTAGCATTGTTAACCTACAATGTGTATTTTATGATAAATCACTAAATTATAAATTTAATAGAAAAATAATGTAGAGTATAGCATGTTATGCAGACCAATATAAACATTTTTTTTCTCAGAAGAAAAGCATTAATATCCCATGGGAAATATGTTTTAAATTGTTGATAGTATTCAAATATTTTTCTGCAAACACTTAAGAATGTATTGACCCAGCCAGGGTTGGTGGCTCACACCTGTAATCCCAGCACTTTGGGAGGCTGAGGCAGGAGTTTGAGGCCAGCTGGCTAACATGGTGAAACCCTGTCTCTACTAAAAATACCAAAATTAGTAGAGCATGGTGGTGGGCACCTGTAATCCCAGCTACTGGGCAGGCTGAGGCAGGAGAATTGCTTGAACCCAGAAGGCGAATGTTGCTGTGAGCAGAGATCAGGCCACTGCACTTTAGCCTGGGTGACAGAGCGAGACTCTGTCTCAAAAAAAAAAAAAAAAAGAAAGAATGTATTGCCACCCACTTAACTGGCCTTCACAATACTTAACCAAGTATGAGATTTACCAACAAAGACATTTAGACTTAGTCTCTGCCTTCAAGAACCTATAATCTATTCATAAGCAAGCCAAAACATAAGAAACAACCTCTAAGAAATGCAAATGCATGTAATTAAATGTCAGATTATATGGTATAGATTATGAGTGCTATCAAAATTCAGAGAGGGAAAATTAATCAGAAAGCACCCTGAGAAAAGTAGAACAGGAGCTATTAGACTCAGATTACTGTCTTTAAATTTACCTGAGGTTGCCACATTGCAGAGCACTAGGAAGCAACCACAGAGAGTAGAACTGAAATTGTAGTGCTAGGGCCTTGGGCTTCTAGACTGCGTGATTCCCCATAGGGCAATTTCTCAGTCCCCTTTCAACCTTTCCTTAGCAATCAGAGGCCCCTGACCCTACCTCACCGGGCAGCCACATTCTAACTACGATTCCTCACTTCCAAACTCTGCCATTCAGGCTTCCAAGTTCATAAATGCTTAACACACTCGCATCAATTATAATCAGAATGCAAGCAGCATTGTACGTATTAACGTTGAATTCAATCCAGTAAGAATATAGATCCATTGCAAAGTGAAAATTCATTTTTTTAACTAATGTTTCTAACAAAGTGCTGTTATCAGCTGCTAAAGGTCACAGCTGAGAGAATGATTCCCACAATTAGTCATTAATAATTCAGTATGCTGTTTTCAAAGACATTTAAAGTTATATCAAATGAAGATTTTAAGATAGTCAGGAAAGGGCTTTATGTTGAGAAGATTGCTTGGAGCAGACTTCCAGCAATCTCAGTTATTCAGAATATAATCACCAGCCCAGTGCCTGACACAGATTAGGTACTTAAAAAAAAATCTACTCAATAAATAAATTGAAAGAGACAGTTTTAATTTTAAAAAGGTCAGCTGGGCATGGTGGCTCACACCTATAATCCTAGCACTTTGGGAGGCTGTGGTGGGCAGATCACCTGAGGTCAGGAGTTCGAGACCAGCCTGACCAACATGGAGAAACCCCGTCTCTACTAAAACTACAAAATCAGCTGGGCATGGTTGCACATGCCTGTAATCCCAGCTATTTGGGAGGCTGAGGCAAGAGACATGCTTGAACCCTGGAGGCGGAGGTTGAGGTGAGCCGAGATCGCGTCACTGCACCCCAGCCTAGGCAACAGGAACAAAACCATCTCAAAAAAAAAGAAAAGAAAAAAAGTCATATGTCCACAGAGAACATAGCTATGATCATGCCTGGCCCCCTTAGTACTTGGCTGCTTACGAGGTCCTTACCCATTAGGCACTCTCACTTACCTCTGGAGTCTCTCCATTCCAGTCATAGCATTGTACTCGGCCTCCCTGCCCATCCCAGCCCCAGCCATTGACTTAAAATTATATGCAAACATTAAAAATATGCTTGTAATAGCCCAAAGTGAAGGTGCATAACAGAAAGGGGGGAATTGTAGCAAATAAACGAAAATAATATTAAAGCGTGGGGTGATTTCAAAGCAGAGCAAACCAACTTACATTCTTCAACAGTCTCCAATAACATCAACACAACACATGATGTAACAACGATCCTCCTAAAGAGGACCCTGAGAAAAGCTGAGTGAGACAGAAAGTGTGCACTACGTGTTGGAAAAAGACACGTCAATAATAGCTGCACTTGAAAAGCCGGCTACCTAAATCCCTTTCATGAACCATGACTCAGAGATCATTCACAAAGCAGGCCAGTTAAGAGAATGGACTAAGAGCTCTCCTCTGGAGCAAGTTTCTTATCCCAGCTCTCACTGACTCTGAGGCTTATGGAAAATTGTTCAACTCCCTGAGCATCAACTTCCTCAGCTGTAAAACACACATAACACCAGTGACTATATATAGTTGTTACAAGGCTTAGATGAGAATGTTTGCAGAGCTTAGTATAATGCTTGACACAAAATAAGCCCCCAATACATTTTAGCATTATTCATTCCTTCCTTCCTTCCTTTCTTCCTTCTTCCTTTCAGCATATACCTATTGAAAATTTATCACTGCTGCTAGACATTGTATAAAATAGCATTGCATCAAATAACTATGTCGTTGTTCAAGGCAGAAGTCTATTACAAGCAGAGTTACTCAATAAAGTTTGAATTCATGTTTAAATAGACTCTCATTATATATCTCTATATTGACAATCTTTATCATTTGTAGAACTAACATTGAGCCATTGAAAATGGATAAAATTACTTGAACGCTGATTAAATTAATAGCTTACACATACTTTACAGCAGGAACTGCTTAGAGTGCTACACATGTAAACTCATTCATTCCTCACAACGACCCTATGAAATAGGTACTGTAACTACCTTTTTTTGTGGATTAAAAAAACTGAGGCACAGAGTAACTTCCCCAAAGTCACATAGGTATTAGGTGGCAGACTAGAATTTAAACCCAGGGGAGTATGGCTTCAGGGTCTATATTCCTCATCTTTCAATTTTTTTTATTTTATTTATTTATTTATTTATTTATTTTATTTATTTATTTTTTGAGACGGAGTTTCACTCTTGCTACCCAGGCTGGAGTGCAATGGCGAGATCCCGGCTCACTGCAACCTCCGCCTCCCAGGTTCGAGCGATTCTCCTGCCTCAGCCTCTCAAGTAGCTGGGACTACAGGCATGTGCCACCACACCAGATTAATTTTTTGTATTTTTAGTAGAGATAGAGTCTCGCCACATTGTCCAGGCTGATCTCGACCTCCTGACCTCAAGTGATCCACCCACCTCAGCCTCCCAAAGTGCTGGGATTACAGGGATGAACCACCACACCCGGCCCTCATCTCCCAATTTTGCTGCCAACTGAACTAACATAAAGCACTGTTAGACTCAAGCTCCTGCCCTCCCTCCTTCTTCCTACCCGAGTTGGCTCTCCCCATCTCTCCCTCCAGATGTTTCCCTGTCACTGTGCCCTCCTTAAGGACCCCTAAATAGAACACAGAATACAAGCTGGATGTTCATAAATAGAGTTAATTCATCTGGTTTTGTGAGGATGAAAAAAAGCTTCTACTCTGATTTATTTCAGAACTGGAAAGAAAACAGACAAGACCAAAAGTTTCACTATGAGTGAAGAACTTAAAACTCCTGTGTTATTCCCCTAATGCTGACAGGGAACTCCTTTCTGTATGATTTAAAAATTCTACCAGACTTAACACTTCCAGCTTCAAAGAGCATTACTCATGAAAAGAGGAAGCGTGTATAACAATTAATATCTGTTAGCTGCTTTGAAAATCAATAGTGTTAAACATGATCCCTACCAACCTCAGAGTTATAATGTTATCATGTAATGAAACACAGAGAACAAAGCACTCTAAGACACTCTTTAGAAAGTGATTGCTTTCTTCGTGTGTGTCTGTTAAAAAAAAAAGTAAGTAAGTAATTACTTGGCACACATGTTTTCTAATACTGAAGTATTCTCTCTGCTATAAAATGAAAATGCCTTATCAATGTATAGCTATTGCCAGTCCACATGAAATGAATTCAGGACTCCAATATTTTCAGTTAGTACTTGCAATTGTGAAGAAATAACGTATCATGTTCAAGTTGAGGACTGCAAGAACTCAACCACAACTCTCTTGTTTGGATAAATAACATACCATCCAAAGTTGAAGTTCTCATTCTGAGTCCTAAGCATTATTTGTTTTGCAGGACAATTCAGTCCTAGCAAGCAAAAAAGCAGCTAAATCTCTAGCACACGTGGGGAAACAAAAGATTAGCAAGAAAAAAGCTTCACTGAGAGTGTAACAGTGGAAAAGCGGACTGGCATTCCAGGCAGCGGGAGAGGGTTTTAAAGCAGACATGCAAATACGATAAAAAAGTGGAAAGAACTATATTTTTTTAAGGCACAGGAAAGATACTGAAAGGTATGATTAAAGTCAACAGGAATGTCCTCACATAGCCACAGCAGTCCTTTTCCTTCACTCTGCTATAAAGAAAGCACCCAGATCCTAAAGAATTCGGATTAAGCCACTGTCCCCAAACCCTCTGTATAAGCTCCCTGCTATGAGAAGGTACCACACACTTTGTGGCTTCAGGCAACACAATCTGACTCATATTATAGTTCTGGAGATCAGAAGTGTAAAATGATTGAAAGGGCTGCATGCCTTCTGGAGGCTGAGGAAAGAACCCATTTCCTTGCTTTCCCAGCTTCTAGAGGCCATCTGCACTCTGCTCACAGCCCCTTCCTCCATCTTCAAGGCACATCACTCCAACCTGTGCTTCAATCATCAGCTCTCCTTCTCTGATTCTTGCCCTCCCTCTTGCCTCCCTCATTCCTTTGATTACACTGGGCCCGCCCAGTTCATCTAAAATCATCTCAAAATTCTTAATCACATCTGCAAAGTTCCTTCTGCCATGTAAGATAACATCTTCATAGGTTCTAGGGATTAGGACGTAGCTTTCCTTAGGATGTTATTATACTGCCTATCACCCCTTCCCAGGCACCTTTCTGCTATTTTTTGTCTCCTCATTGGGCAAATTTTAAATCCAAGTGTACTATGACTCTCACTATTATTAGTAAGAAGTGAAATGAAAAAGATAGAAAACAAGACTTACCAGTTTCCGATGAAACGAGGGTCGTTCTGGTCAAGGTGAACAGGATTTCTGGGATCAACATAAAAACCAATAAGAAGTCCACCTAATAAATATCCCACCGCAGGGCCAAGTGCTCCCATGACATACATGATGGCTGAGAAGACAGAAGGGGAAATGTGAAACACAGCGACGTTTCATTACATGTTAGGAGGTCTCTCATTTCACTGTCATACCATAGGCATGTCACAGTTCAATCCAGTCATCTTCCAAAAATGGGGACCTTCAGAGATTTGTGTCCATGTTGACATCTTGGTTTTGAAGCTTACCTTTTATTTACCTGTTGCCCTCTTAGAGCATCAGAACCATTGGGAGAGCATTTGGTTGCTTTTGTTTTGTTTTTTAGTATAAGTGCTCAGGCCCCACTCCAGAACCACTAAATTCGAATTTCTAAAAGTAGAGACCCAGGCTAGTTAATGAGGCAGTCACTGAATAACGAAGAGAAGATTTTTTTTTAAGTCTTAGGATAAGGAAAAACAAAGAAAAAAGTAGGTGTCACAAGTCATAGCTGGAAGATTCTAGCAGGATGAGGAAATTCAAGGCCAGATTTTTGCCATGAAGCTCGATTCTGCTGAATTGACAAAACCACTGAAGTGTCCTCATATTGCTCATATTTTTTCAATTCACCACTTTAGAAGTAAATAAGATCTTACAATGCATTTTGTTTATTGTTAATTGAAGAATCTTACTCAAATATGAATAAATCTCCCTAAATGGCATGGGTCAAAAATTCCAAATGGAAAGCACCAATCACAGATGAACCAGAAAATAATTTTTAAAGCATGTGTCCAAGGGGGATGGGGAGAATATGTCTCACTGTCAGTGGATCAAAAGGTTGTCACTGTACCAAAAATCTTGCCATCAAAATGGGCATATAGGCTGGGTGCAATGGTTCATGCCTATAATCCCAGCACTTTGGGAGGCCAAGGCGGGTGACCTGAAGTCAGGAGTTCGAGAGCAGCCTGGCCAACATGGTGGAACCCCAACTCCACTAAAAAACAAAATTAGCTGGATGTAGTGGCATGTGCCTGTAATCTCAGCTACTTGGGAGGCTGAGGCAGAAGACTCACTTGAACCTGGGAGGCGGACATTGCAGAGAGCTGAGATCATGCCATTGTGCTCCAGCCTGGACAACAGGAGTGAAACTCCATCTCACAAAAATAAAATAAAATAAACCAGGCTGGCACAGTGGCTCACGCCTGTAATCCCAGCACTTTGGGAGGCTGAGGTGGGAGGATCACTTGAGGTCAGGAGTTCAAGACCAACCTGGCCAACATGGTGAAACCCTGTTTCTACTAAAAACACAAAAATTAGCTGGGCATGGTAGTGCATGCCTGTAATCCCAGCTACATGGAAGCCTGAGATGGGAAAATTGCTTGAACCCGGCAGGCGGAGGTGTTAGTGAACTAAGGTTGCTGTGAGCCAAGACCACACGCTGCACTCCAGGATGGGCAACAGAGCAAGACTCCATCTCAAAAAAAAAAAAAAAAAAAAATGGGCTGAATGTATTTTGCATATGAAAAAGAAAAGAAAAAAATGGGCATATAACAAACAACAACAAATTCATTAGCATTCCTTTAATTTTTTTATTTTTCAATTTTCACTTTTATAATTTAAAATTCTAAAATAAATCATATTTTGTCAATTTTAAATTTTTAATATATCATATAGAAATCCTTGAGAATCATAGAAAAATCTAACCATATCCCAAATCTAATTTTTTTCCTATTTGAACTCAGTTATTTGGGGACAAATTAATAAACACTTTTAAGGCACTGTTGTGTACGAGGCCTGATAACAAACTCAGGTGTTAAGTGTTCCTCATTTCCATTGTCCTCATGCATTGTAACCACTGAGTAAATAAGGAAGCTTTGCCATATCCTTTAAAGTTACCAGAAAGCAAACTGAAATAATTAGAATGGCTTCACCTTACTTTATCATTCACACCTAAGTACACTTTGAATGATTTTGTACCTCCTGTTACTTTTAACCACAAATAGCAAGACAGTAATTTAACACCTGCTTTCATTTTTCACACTTTCAAAAGAGAAAGCACAGTGTTTATTTTATAGAATCATCTGCTTACAACAATAAGACATTAAGTTATTTGACTCTCCATCTGTGTTTGGAAATGGGGAATGGAGGCAGAGCCACAAGAAAGGGGTACTTTTTCAGAAGCAGGCATCTCATCAATAAAATTAGAATTTTGGTAAAGATCCTGTTAATCTCTTTGTTTATAACCCAGACTGTAACTCAAGAATAGAAAGTACGTTTTCTGTTATAGGTATTCCCATGTGCATATAAAGATAACACTTACATTTACACCTCCAGGCAAACTGGCATCATTTACAACTTAAAACTGTAATGAGGCCAAAATGTGACATGAATCATTTCCCAAAATAGTTCTTCTGGCGTGAAAGAGGCTATCTTACAAACACAGACAGGGAAAAGAGTATTTCTGCCATACCGTCTATGCCAGGGGCACCTGAGTGCAACATCTTGGAGTGGCAAGCAGGATTGTGCAGGATGTGTACTGGCCAGACACACAATCATCCAGTGAGAGGAAAATTAATTAAATAGCATTCACGGAGAAAAATCCTCAACTACTCCCTAAAATATAGATAAAGCTTTTTAAAATTTGGCAATATAACCAGAAATATTTGTTTCCGTCATATAGCAAGCGAGTCCAATGGAACCACTCCCATATATATCTGTGTGCCTGTTTGTATATATATGTAGAGTATATGTGTACCTATGTGTATACATATGTGTGTATATGTGTGCCTGTGTGTGTATATATGTATGTATATGTGTGCCTGTGTATGTATATGTATATGTGTGCCTGTATATATATACATATACATACATACATATATACATCCACAGGCACACATATACATACATATAGACTATATATGTATATATGTTTATATATATAACTGTATATTAGTTATACATATGTGTATATATATTATTCTGTGTATATATTTTATATTTATTTATGCACACACACAGGTACATGTATATATAAACACACATGCACATGTGCATATATAATTCTTGACCTGTTCCCATTTAGTAAATAATTCATTCTCTGGGAAGAAGTCTTTCTGGCTACAAGCTTTCCTGGCTACTGCACTAACGTTAGTGGATTAACCAATGGTTCTCATTCACAGCTTATGAGAGAAGTGAATTGTTGAAGCAAATCCATACCACTCAACTCTCCCACTCGAAAATGCTCCGTCATTCCTACTGACTGAAGGTAAAGGTCTAAACTGCCCCACCTGGAATTCAAGGACAGGACAAACGGGCCTCCTGCTACCATTCTAGCTTAAAACTATAAGATCAACAGCCTGTACTCCAGGCCCCATGGAGATTGATGGTCAGCATAGGCCTGGATGGAACCAGGTCCCTTCTTTTGCTGACCTCATGGTACCCTGCCTGGGCCTTTCCAACTCTCTGGATCCTACCTGTTCTTCAAGGTCCAACCAAATCCAGCCTGACTGTCCTCACCAGAGTGGCTTCTGTCCTCAGAATCCCTGTAGACTCTTTTTTTGTCTGTTCTAGCAGCCTTCACACTCCATCATGCATCTCTAGAAGCAAAAGGTTTTAAGCGTTTATCTCCAGTGGAGATGCGTGATGCGTAGGTACCATTAGTCTCACTCTCACAGCTCACTTTAAATGCATCAGTAAATCCTGTTGGTTCTCCCATCAGATTATATCCAGCACCCAGCCCCTTCTCCTCACCTCCATAGCTAATACTGGGTCCAAGCCACCACTGTGGCTCATCTAGAAAATTGCCCTAGGCCTTCCAGCTGGTCTCCTGGCTTCTGCCCTCACTTCCCGACACTGTATTTCAACACAGCAGCCTTAATATCCTCTAGAAACATGAGCCAGATCATGTCACTTCTTGGCTCACACCCTCCAGTGCCTTTCCATCCCACTTGCAGCACGAAACTCACGTATAGCTACAGGGACCTGCAGACACATTGGCACTCTCTCCTTTATCTCCCCACTTCGACTCTCATCACTCCCTGTTCACTAGGCTCCATCCATAATGGTGGTCTCCTCATTCTTTAACCTTCCAGACACATCCCTGCCTTAGGGTCTTAGCAGTTGCTTTATGTGCACATGCGTGTTTGTGTGGGTGTGCATGTGTGTGTGAGTGTGTGTGCGTGCATGCGTGTGCATGTGTGTGTGCATGTGTATGAATGTGTGTGCATGTGTGTGTGTGCGTGCGTGTGTGCATGCGTGCATGTGTGTGTTTTGAATGCTCTTCCGCCACATGGCCATACAGTTCCTTCACTCACTCACTCCTGGTAGTTACTCAGACAGTTCCTTCTCACTGACACCGGACGTGGCCACCTTGTCTAACACTTAAAGATTCTTTCCTCAATTCTTACCACCCCTTTTCCCGCTTTATTTTTCTCCTTAGTATATATTGCCACCTAACACTACAAACTTTCTTTATCTATCATGTTTATCCTCTGTCTTTCCCAACTGGAACATAAGCTCCTCAAGAGATGGTGGTCAGTGGTGCTCACAGCTGCTTCCCCAGTGCCCCATGCATGGAGGAGACACACAGCCCTCTGCATTCACATGCTTGTTACTCTCACTGCTCCCATTCAGTCAGTGAACGCTCTATTTCATGAACAATGGTAGATGTCATGATGAAACTCTTCCTCAGTGTATACCAGCTCCTGACATCTCAGCTAATAATAGCAGATGTCAGGCCGGGCGCGGTGGCTCACGCGTGTAATCCCAGCATTGTGGGAGGCCGAGGCGGGTGGATCGTGAGGTCAAGAGATCGAGACAGAGCATCCTGGCCAACACGGTGAAACCCCGTCTCTACTAAAAATACAAAAATTAGCCGGGCGTTTGGCACGCTCCTGTAGTCCCTGCTACTCAGGAGGCTGAGGCGGAAGAATCGCTTGAACCCGGGAGGCGGAGGTTGCAGTGAGCCGAGACTGCGCCACTGTGCTCCAGCCTGGCGACAGAGCAAGACTCCGTCTCAAAAAAAAGAAAAAAAAAAAAAAAAAGAACAGCAGGTGACAACCCATATTTGTTGCAGTAAACTTGACAATTTCATGGTTTTACTGTGTCCCATCAGATCTGATTACACCATCATTGGTTTTCTCTCTCGATGAACTTTTATCGGAGGTTTGGGCTATTCAACGAACCAGTAATATAAATACAAGTAGAAGTTCCAATCTCTCCTCCCTGCAACCCACTGGATTGTCTTACAGGCAGTAGAGTGCCCACTCCCCTTAGACAGCACACTAAATCATTCCACTCATTTCAGATTAAATGTGCCCTACTTTTTATTTATGTTTATCCTGTCAAATATTTATATCTTACCTTTTCAAGAAGCTCTGTATCCTTGACAGAAGGAATCATATCCTATATAGTACTGTGTAGTGGTTAAAGCACAGACTCCAAAATCATGTGTTCAAATCTCACCTCCAATTTTCACCAATGTTAGGATCTTGAGCAATTTACTTAAGCTCTCTGAGCCCGTTTTGTTATCTATAAAGCTGAGATGGCAGAAGTATTTATTCACAGGGTTATCATAGGCATGAAAGGATTTAATACCTGTAAAGTATGTGGAACGTCTGGCACAAAGGCTGTATAAGAATAAGCTGCTTGTCTACGGCCATACCACCCTGAACGCGCCCGATCTCGTCCGATCTCGGAAGCTAAGCAAGGATGGGAGACCGCCTGGGAATACAGGGTGCTGTAGGCTTATTAAAAAAATAAAAAAGAAAAAAGAATCAGCTGCTTTAGGCTAGGTGTGGTGGCCCATGCCTGTAATCCCAGCACTTTAGGGGGCCGAGGCAGGTCGATTGCTTGAGCTCGGGAGTTTTAGACCAGCCTGGGCAACATGATAAGACCCCATCTCTACCAAAAATACAAATATTAGCCAGGCATGGTGGCACACCCCTATAGTCCCAGCTACTTGGGAGTCTGAGGCAGGAGGATCACCTGAGTTCAGGAGATTGAGGCTACAGTGAGCCATGATCATGCCACTGCACTCCAGCCTGTGCAACAGAATAAGACCTTGCCTAAAAAAAAAAAAAAATAAGAATAGATTGTTTTGTTGTAATCATGTTATATTTCCTAATGCACACAGTTTAATCTTTGGACATGGGAGGCATTCAATATGGATTTTTTATGGACTGATTACATATCATGATCAAAAGAATGACCATGCCCCTATTTCTTATCCTATGTCTCTGGTTTCTCCTTTGTCCGGATGTACCTCCTTCCAATCTTGGCAAGATGTACAGGTTACATATCAAAGGAATGCCCGTCACTTGCCCATAGTCACAGACTTAGACTTATAAAGACTTAGACTGTATTGGTCATCCAGACTGCCATGACAAAATATCATACACTGGGTGGCTTAAGCAACTGACATTGATTTCCTCAGTTTTAGAAGCTGGGGTCTAAGATCAAGCTGCTTCACTGCACTCCAGCCTGGGTGACAGAGTGAGACTCCATCTCAAAATAAATAAATAAATGTTTTGTACTATTTATATATTCATCTACTGTATAAACTCTTTAAATAGTTAGAATTACACAGTAATTATTGTTCTATAATTATGTTTTTTCATGTAACTATCTCAAACTTTTTTATTTCAATAAAAATTCTTCTATAACATTTACTGTGGCTAAATGGTGCCTTATCATGTGCTTATCTCATACTTCATAGAATAATAATCCCTTATGGACGCCAGCTTTATGCTGTTACAAATATCTAACTGAGATTATTGCTCTGAATATTGTATGACTTCTTGGGAGCTTTATTATACATATACTGCACAGAACCAGATCCCAGCCAGGCACGGCATCTCACACCTGTCATCCCAATACTTTGGGAAAGGTGGGAGAATCACTTGAGCCCACGAGTTCAGGACCAACCTGGGCAACATAGCAAGACCCCATCTCTATTTTATAATTAATTAATTAGCTAATTAGATTTTTAATGATGCAGATCCCAACGTAAAGATTGTGACACTCACCCACATATACACACCCCACCCGTGCCACAAACCCATCCCCAGCTCAGCTGTAGACTTTTGTGGAATTAAGAAGCCACTTGTGATGGGAGGGGTTTCTGATCTTTTCAGACCCTTCGAAAAAGGCCACTTTCAACAGGGGGAAGCCAATTCTCCACCTCATCCTGGCCTTGGGTATCACAGCTGCCTTGGCCAAGAGGCAGTTCTTGGGAAGACTGGCTCTGCCACAGTTCCTAGCTGCCTCCTCACTGTCCCTGCCAGTGTTTCCTGCACTGATCTGCCCCAGGCTCCTGGACCTTCAGACCTTGCATTTCATTTTCTTCTTAAATTACTCTTCCCCTTATTCTATGATCACTTCTGCTTTTGACATTACAGCACATTAACTGCTATTTTTAATCCCACTTACCATCACATTTTTAACTTTCTCCTGCAGATTTAACCTTTATTATGCTCTAACCTCTCTTTTAGCTTTTGATCTTATTTTATTTGAGATGGAGTTTTATTCTTGTCACCCAGATTGGAGTACAGTAGCGCAACCTTGGCTCACTGCAGCCTCTGCCTCCCGTGTTCAAGCAATTATCCTGCCTCAGCCTCCTGAGTAACTAGTATTACAGGCGCCAGCCACTATGCCTGGCTGATTTTGTATTTTTAGTAGAGATGGGGTTTCACCATGTTGGCCAGGCTAGTCTTGAACTCCTGACCTCATCTGATCTGCCCACCTCGCTCTCCCGAAGTGCTGGGATTACAGGTGTGAACCACGACACCCCACCTGATCTTACATCATTTTACATGTATTTTAGCTTTTAAAACATTTTCATGGGGGGTTGTATTTTAAAAATTAACTTTCATGTTTTTCTTTTAAATGTGTTGTTACCTTCTATCTCTCATACTTTAAGTTTGCCTACTGTTTTAGTGCTGTTTGCATTAGGCTAAATTTACTTGTAGCGATTATCTTGATTTTAGAACTTTAAGCCTTTGCTATATTCCCTAATTTTACCTTATTTTTAGTGTTGAATGGTTTTTCTTTCCTTTCTAGTCTTCTTACATTATCTTGTCTAGCATCGTTTATCCTGCCCTTCTCCTATGTGGTGCTTATTTTGTGATCAGTTGTGGTGATCGCTCATGAGAAGCTGGGTGCAGCATCACACCTCTCCTGGGCACATCTCGCCCAGAGGTCTCTGTCGCCGCTGCCCCAGCTGCCTTCAGGCTCATCCAGTGGATAAAGGATAGTAGCCTGAGAAGCTTAGAGTTAATTCTCTCCAGGACTCAAGCTCACTTGGCACATGGCATTGCTGGAAACTTTGCTTGCTCGCTCACATTATCCAGTAATGAGAAAAGTGAGTTCTAATCCAAGGTCTCTGATTAATAACTGCTGACACTAAGACAAGCCAGAGGGCTCTTTATTCAGCTCCAGTTTGGCCCTGGGGAGGGTCCTATGGACTGACTTTCCTAATGGCTGCTCCAGAGAGGGGGAGAAATTGCACCCTGCAACGTTCTCCGGGAGCTACTTCATGCCTCATCAAGGCTTCCACCCCCATTCCTGGCAGAATTCAGATGTGCTCCTCCTTCCTCACCACAAAAACCCAGCAGGGCTTCATCAGGGATTATCTCAAACAGGGTCGTCCCAATGGGGTCAGTTGCAACCTCAGGGAACAACTCTGTAAACTCTACAATCTACATTGAATAAGTCATCCTGCCTGGAAACTGTGCCCCTAAATCACAAGAAATGATTCTGACATATAATCCCAGCACTCTGGGAGGTCAAGGCAGGAAGATCACTTGAGTCTAGGAGTTCAAGACCAGCCTGCGCAACATAGTGAGACATCGTCTCTACAAAAAAATTTAAAAGTTAGCCAGGTGTGGTGGCACATGCCTGTAGTCCCAGCTATTTGGGAGGCTAAAGTGGAAGTATCCCTCAAGCCAGAGGGGGTGATGGGGGTTGAGGCTGCAGTGAGCCATAATTGCACCACTGCACTTCAGCCTCAGTGACAGAGCGAGGCAAAAGAAGGAAGAAAATAGGAAGGAAGGAAGGAAGGAAGGAAGGAAAGAAGGAAGGAAGGAAGGAAGAAAGGAAGGAAGGAAGGAAGGAAGGAAGGAAGGAAGGAAAGAAGGAAGGAAGGAGGGAGAAATAGAAAGAGAAAGAAAAGAAAGAAAGACAGAAAGAAGAAAGAAAGACAGAAAGAAGAAAGAAAGAAAAAGAAAGAAAGGAAAGAAAGAAAGTAGAAAGAAGAAAGAAAGAAAGAAAAGAAAGAAAGAAAGAAAGAGAAAGAAAGAAAGAAAGAAAGAAAGAAAGAAAGAAAGAAAGAAAGAAAGAAAGAAAGAAAGAGGGAGGGAGGGAGGGAAAGAGAAAGGAAAGGAAAGGAAGAAGGAAGGGAAAAAAATGATTCTGGAGCTTCTAACAGTAGTCAGCCAGTCAGCCATGGGCCTCCCTGGACCTGGGAAACTGAGGGGCCCAATCAAAACCAGCATCATGTAGGGCTGCATAGTCACCTCCTTCCTGGCCTCATGCCCTAAAAGGTTGAATAAGGATTCACACTGCAAGGTCAGAGATCACCCGCTCATTCATGCAATCTGTGATACAAGGCACTGGGACAAGGAGGGGTCACTGCAAAGGTGAATAAAAATTGTCTTCCAGGAAAGAAATGTGTAAAACTCACTATGATCCAAGGTTCAGTGAATAGGTGCAACAAGCACCAATAATATGCTGTGGACAGTGGGAGTAGAATGATAAGTAGTAATTAGCTGGGGATGGAGGACAGAGAAGGCTTCATGGACACTAGACACTATAGGCTTAGCAGCACACATGGGCAAAGGCACACCGATTGGAAAGTGCATGGTGTATTCAGGGAATTGCAAGTGACCACACTCGGGGAGAGGCAGAGAAGAGTGACCACCACCACCTGCACCCTAGTCCCATCCTGGGGCCACCTTGCAAACACAGCTGTGTGCAGGCTGCCAGGCCCTCTTCTCTGAGTGCCCTGGAGGGTGATGGCAGCACGGAAGTGGCTTCCACTACCATGCAATGGCATCTGGAAATGGTTTTCTGTTGTTCCCCAGATGGCAGTAGAAGAACAAATCACCTCCACTGTGCTATTGAGGGCAGGCTCCAGCGTGTAGAATGGGAAGTCTGGGCACTCATCCTTGGGTCTCCTGAACACCTGTATCTTTCCTGCCCCACACTCTTCCCTCCTGCTTTTGCACCAGTCATTGGGATTCAGGTGAGTCCAGAGTACCAGAGGCTGTCCAAAGCCTCTCTGTCCACCTCATTCCTGCTGTCCCCATCTCTTGGAAGTGGAAACAATTCCCTTTCTCATTCATTCTTTCTGTTGGGAGCAGAATTCACTGAAAGAACCACCACCCTCAACTGTGGTGGGCATCTTTCCTTTCTGCCTATTGAATTTCCATAGTAAAAGCAATACCATTTTCCTTTGGGGGTCATCCCTATTGCACACAGTCCTGACAGCCTGTCATACATGGGGCCCCATCCTCCACGATTCATCAGTAGACAAGTGACCAACCCAGGCCACTCAGATGCCCTTCTCCCTGGATGATCTTCCCCTCGATGCCCATGGCTCAGTCCCTTACTTCTTCCAGATCTCTGCTTAAATATTACCCCTCACAGGAGCCACAGTGTTTCACACATCTACACATGGCACATGGCACCTGCCACCTGCTTCCATTCTGCTGTCACCCACTCTGCTGCAGTTTTCATTAGGGTGCACACCACTGCACCATATACATTTATATATTTGCTCATTGTCTGCCTCTCCTACTGGAAGGTCAGCTCATTGAGAACAATGACTGTTTTTCTCACTGATGCATTATCAGTGCCTAAGCAGTGCTGATTATAAGCGCTAATACGCATTCATTGAATGGAGAAGGGATGAAGACATGGACTTTGAATCTTGGGTGAAATAACAGAAGCAGCTGCAGCTTCATCCTTACAGCAGAGTTGAAGAGTCATCCGTAGGCTCCTAGTGCTAGACCCCCAGGGCTGCCCTGCCGCACTGAGCATCTCTACCTCCCCCAATCCCACCCCAACAGAGTCCTTGCTTTACAGAGTTGGCTCCTATGGTCTCTAGCCACAGATCCCTGATTCTTACCTTCTGCAGGCTCTCCAAGGACACCCCCATCCCAGGTGCATTTGCTGGGTCCTCAGAGCCTCCTTATAGCTGACCTAGATTAACTGTTCCCTCATTTGAACTCGGTCTCTAAATTATCACCCTCTGATTCCAAGTCACACCCCACCCCCAGCTCACTGCTCATTGCCCATGGCTCCCCCATATTCCCTCTGGTGTGGAACCCACTTTCTCAGCTGACACACATGGCAGTGAACGCTGCTGAGAACTGTGCTCACAGTGGTTTAAGGTTACAAGTATAATATAGGTCCAGTCTCAGGGTCTGGGACTGCACCCAGAATGGTGCCACAGAAAAACAGTTTATGCACATGTTTAAGTCCTCAAATGACTATTAACCCTGCTGTGGGGCGTCAGGAGAGGAGGCCACCCTCTTGTATGTGTTTGGTGACACAGTGCTGCTGATAACAAGAGGACACGAAGAACAATCCTCGTGTCACCACGATACCACAACAGTGATATCAACTCTCTTTCAACTTGCATATTCCCTGGAAAATAGCCAAAGTACTTTAAGAACCAGAGCCCCATATTTAAAGAAAATATTCCAACTCATTCCTTCCACTCACAAGCACAGGCAGATAAGAGGCCTTTGATCTCAGTTATTTTTTTGAGCAGCAATTTTTTTAAATTTTAAGTGATTCAGTTATTTTGACACAGGCCTGACAGCAAAAGAACAGCTGCCATGGCAGTCAGGGAATAGTCTATCACTGCTGAAACATCCAGAGAGCGTCTCAGGTCACAAATGAGTGGGGAAGAGGGTTTCAGTAGATTTGGAGAGCTTTCTCCTCGCTGCCACAGAGAGAAATCGTTGGTTGAAATTCACTAACTTCCTTTAGAAATATTTTCAAAGTAATTTGAAAATTATTTAGAGAATAATGTGTTCCCTAGAGGGAACATACAAATGTATAAAGAGGCAGCCAGTTATGCTTAATTAGCATCTGGGGCATGGAAGGGGAACAGATTTAATGTGCTGTGGCTTTAAAATATCAAATTATCACCTGTAAGTGACCACTGTCTATACACTTCATCAGATCTTCAAGAAGGACCATAGCATGTTATCTGGAAGGCATGAAAAATATTAGACCAAATTTTTAAAATTATATTTTGGAAGAAAAAATTTTTCATAAAAAGTTAAGAATGAATCCCCTTAGAACACAAACAGAAAATGGATGGGATTCATCAAAACGTAAATGAACTCATGAAAAACTTTAATCTCACAAGTTATCAAAGAAATAGAAGCTGCAGCTGGACACTGTGGCTCATGCTTATAATCCTAGCACTTTGGGAGGTCACAGCAGGAAGATCGTTTGAGCTCAGGAGTTGGAGGCCAACCTGGGCAACATATTGAAACCTAGTTCTTTACAGAAAAATTAAAAATTAGCCAGGTGTGGTGGCACATGCCTATAGTCCCAGCTACTTGGGAGGTTGAGACAGGAAGATGGAGTAAGACTAGCAGTCAAGGCTGCAGTTCGCTGTAAAATTGTGCCACTGCAATCCAGCCTGGGTGACCCAGTAAGACCCCGTCTCAAAAAAAAGAAAGAAAGAAGAAAAGAAGGAAGGAAGGAAGGAAGGAAGGAAGGAAGGAAGGAAGGAAGGAAGGAAGGGAGGGAGGGAGGGAGGGAGGGAGGGAGGGAGGAAGGAAGGGAGAAAGGAAGGGAGGAAGGAAGGAAAGAAAAGCTGTAAACAATGGGATTCAATTCTAATTTAATAAACTCACAAAGACTGAAATACTACTCAGTGCAGAAACAAAATCAGTGAGTTAGTTATTCTTATCTGCTGCTGGTACAAAGTTGCACAATCCAGCTTTTGGACAGTAATTCATATATATATATATATCATGGTGACATTTATCACTATATGATATATATAATAGAAACAACATTAATAATATAAAATGATTATTAACTAAATTTTGAGACACAATGTGGCTATTCATCTTAATGTTTATGAAGAGTTTTTATAGCTTGAAGAAATATTTTAAAATTTAAGTGAAAATGAAGGATACAAAATTATTTGAAAATGTGGTCATGATTATATAAACCTTCAAAAAAAACACTAGGCTGCCAGCTCAGACCTGAAATCTCAGCATTTTGCAAGGCCAAGGTTGGCGGATTGCTTGAGCTCAGTTCAGGACCAGCCTGGGCAACATAGGAAGACCCCATATCTACAAAAAAGAGTAAAATTAGCTGAGCGTGATGACATGCACCTGTAGTTCTGGTTACTCAGGAGGCTGAGGTGAGGGGATCGCTTCAGTCCAGGATTCTGAGGCTGCAGTGAGCTATGATTATGTCACTGCACTGCAGCCTGGATGACAGTGAGACCCTGCCTCAAAAAAACAAACAAACCAAAGGAAAAAAAAAGTCTAGCAGGAAACAATTGCAGAAAATATTTCTGAGCAGGCACTTTACCGAAAAAGACACATAAATGGCAAATAAGCACATGAAACATATTCAGCATTATTAGTCGTCAGTAAAGTACAAATGCAAACCACAGTGAGATACCACTAAACACCTATCTGAATGGTTAAAATTAAAAAGACAGACCAAGCCAAGTGTTCTTGAGGATGTGATCAAACTACAACTGACATACCCTGCTGGTGGGAATGTTAAATTGGTACAACCACTTTGGAGAACATTTCAGTAGTGTCTTAATGAGTCAAGCATATATATATGACAGGATTCAACCATTCCATGGCCAGGTATTGTCACAAAAGAAATGAAAACATATGTCCATACAAATGTTCAAAGAAGCCTTATTTGTAGTAATGAAAAACTGGAAACAACCAAAACATCTATCTACAGATGAAGGGATAAACAAATTGTAGTATGCTCATACAATGGAATATTACTTAGCAATACAAAGAAATGAACTACTGATACTTGCTAAAATATGGAGAAATCTCAAAATAATTATGTTGAGTGAAAGAAAGCAGACATAAAAGAGTACACACTGGATGATTCAATTTATAAAATTCTAGAATACACAAATGATCCCATAGTAATAAGAAACCAGAACACTGGTACCTTGGAACTGAAGAGGCCAGGCAGAAAGAGGGATTTAAAACAGGCCTAAAAGAGGCCTAAGAATGCTTTTGGCAATGTTAGGTCTGGATCTGTTTGCCATCTTGATTCTGGTGATGCCTTCGCTGGGTGTGTGTGTGTGTGTGTGTGTGTGTGTGTGTGTGTGTGTGGTGGTGGTGGTGGTGGTGGTGGTGGTGGTGGTGGTAGTCCCCACTTGTCGTTGGTTTCACTTTCCAAGGTAGTATCAATTACCCACAGTCAACAGCAGTCCAAATATATTAAATGGAAAATTCCAGAAATCAACAATTCTTAAGTTTTAAATCACACGTAGTTCTGAGTAGCCTGATGAAATTTCACATTGTTCAGCTCTGTCCTCACTGGGATGTGAATCCTCCCTTTGTCCAGCGTCCCAACGGTGTCTACGCTAACCACACCTTAGTCATCAGCATATCTGCTCCTGACATTTGACCGTCAACATCGTCACGACTGGATGCCGGAAGCAGAAGTTCCTCCTCTGAGTGCCGTTAGAAGGTCAACTGTCCACAACTGTCCACTGTGCCTACATCATTCATCTCCCTTCATCTCATCACATAGACATTTTATCATCTCACATCACCACAAGAACGGTGAGTACAGTACAATAAGATGTTTTGAGAGAGAGACCACATTCACATAAATGGTATTATAGTATATTCTAACAATTGTTCCATTTTATGATTGTTGTTAATCTCCTACTGTGACTAATTTATAAATTAAACTTTGTTATAGGTATGTATACATAGGAAAAGACAGTATATACAGGGTTCAGTTCTATATGAGGTTTTAGGCATTCATTGGGGGTAACCCCTGAAGACAATGGGGGACTATTGCATATATATATATATATATATATATATATATATATATATATATATATATATATATGGGGGTGTGTGTGTGTGTATGTGTTAAACCTTTTCAAATTGTATATTTAATTATGTACAGTTTATTTTACATCAATTTTATCTCAGGAATAAAAGGGAGGACCAGAGATCTAAAAGTAGATTCTGGAAATGGTTGCACAACTCTATACATTACTAAAAATCACTGAGTTGTATACTTCGAGTGGCTAAACATCGTATGTAAAGTATGCTTCCAGAAAGTCATTTCAAGAAAACAAAATAGACTAGAAGGAAACGTATACATGTGTTAAAACTTGTTAGCTCCGGATAGTGAAATTACAATGGGTGTTTTTTTGGTGTTTTCCTTATAACTTTTCTTATTTTCAGGTTTTTCTAATTGAACACATGTTAAAATAAGCAAAAAAAAATTAAACGTATCTTTGGGAATTAGCAGTACCTTTATATTATTCAGCTACTAATACTCCAGCCCTCAAATGTATTATCTTTTTATAAACTTAGGACAAATCAGGTTTTTTTTAACTTGACGGAGGCCTTTACAGGTGAATCAACTTGTTTTATTTGATCTTATTTCTACATCATTTCTTGCAAGGGCACCTGACACATACTGAACACCAATAATCTCTGAGGAATGTCTGTATAGGACACTATTTGTAAAGCAATCCTCCCACCTCCCATTTTCCATAAGATTGATCTGCCCAGTACTTCGAGATGACTTCTTATAGGCTAAACTATTATAGCAAGTCAAGCATTAACAAACTACCAGCAGACCTGGTAAATACAGATTTACTGGAAAAGAGCTATATGGATTCATTTATGTATTGTGTGTGGCTACTTACACTAAAACAGCAGAGCTGAGTGACTGCAGCAGACATGGTAACAGCCCACAAAGATAAAGTTAAGATAGTTACTATCTGACCTTTTGTAGAAAAAGTTTGCTGACCCTTATAATAAATCATGACAGTCTTTTATTGAGCATTTACTGTGTTCCAGGTATCAGCAAAAAGTTTACATACATTATTTATTTTAATTTTCACCCCTAAGATAGTTATAATTATTTAAGCTGTGACTATAAACCACAGAAATATAAGTAAATTTTTGCTTTGATGCATATAGGAAAAAGTCATTTCTCTATAAAGGTTATATTTTTAACGTGTTGACTATATGGAATAAAATTAAGCATGGAAATCAAAAGACTATTTGCAAAAAAGAAAATTTATTTGTAAAATCAATTTTTCCAGAGCTGACAGTATCACAAAGGTTCAACTTATAAATGTGTAAACCAAAAGCAGTATTTTAATTGAACTATAATTCATCCTGAAGTAAAATAGAATCATAATTGTTATTTAATGACTACCTTTCAGAAACTACACTAGTTACTTCACATTACTTGTGCCATCAACACCAACAACCTTATGGAAAAAAAAATACTGTCATTTTCAATTTACAAATGAGAAAGCTGAGTCCCTGAGAAGTTAAGGAGATCAGCAATTAGTAAGTGATAGAACCCAAATTAGAACTTGACTTTATCTGAACCCACAGCCTGTCCTCTTTTCATTTAGGGGCACATTTCTCCAAAACACAAAAAGGTATCAAAATTTTAATAATTGATGGGGAGGAAGGCAGCAAATCACACTGCCATGTGTGTACCTATGTAACAATCTTGCATGTTCTTCACATGTACCCCCAAACCTAAAATGCAATAAATATATATATATATATATAAAAAAGAAGCTTAATTAAACTAAAAAGCTTCTTCACAGCAAAAGAAATATTCAACAGAGTTAACAGTCAACCTGCAGAATAGGACAAAATATTTGCAAAACTATGTATACAACAGGGGACTGATATCCAGAATGTATAAGGAACTCAAACAACAACAACCAAAATAATCCTGTTAAAAAGTGGGCGAAGGATGTGAATAGATACTTTTCAGCAGAAGGCATACAAATAGCCTACAGGCATATGAAAAAAAATGTTCAACATCATTAATAATCAGAGAAACGCAATTTAAAATCAAAGTGAGATATCATCTTATACCAGCCAGAATGGCTATTACTAAAAAGACAAAAATACCAGATGTTGGCAAGGATACAGAGAAAAGGGAACTCTTATACACTGTTTATGGGAATGTAAATTAGTATAGCCACTATAGAAAACAGTATGGAGATTTCTCAAAGAACTAAAAATAAACTAACATTTGATCTAGCAATCCCACTACTGGGGTATCTACTCAAAGGAAAGGAAATCAATATATCAAAGGGATATTTGTCCTCGAATGTTTATCACTGCACTAGTCACAATAGCAAAGATACAGCATCAACCAAAGTCCCCATCAATGGAGGACTGGATAAAGAAAACGTGGTACATATATACAAAGAATACTATTCAGCCATAAAAAATAAAATTATATCTTTTGCTGCAACATGAATGGAACTGGAGTCCATTATCCTCCTAAGTAGAACAAGCCAGACATAGAAAGACAAATACCACATGTTCTCACTTATCAATGGGAGCTAAATAATGTGTACACATGGACATAGATTGTGGAATAATAGACAATGGAGATTCAGCAGGGTAAGGGCGGGTGGTGGATGATGATAGGTTACTTGTACAATGTATGTTATTGGGGTGATGGATACCTTAAAATCCCTAAATTCATCACTATGCCATCTATCTCTGTATTACCCAATTACCCAAAACACCCTAAAATTACGCTTGAACCCCATAAATTTATACAAGTAAAAGAGAAGCATACAGAGCTCTGCTACTGAAAAAAATAATCACATAAGAGCTGAAAATCTCAAAATATTTTTAGAGCTGTTCATAGCAGGAGGCTTAAAAGCATTCTAAATGAAAAAGAAGCTCTTTATTAAATTTCTGTTTCCAGTTTTATCACTAATTGGCTGCCATAAGGATGGCAGGGAAATGTACATTATCTGGAAAATACGTGCTAAATATGTTGCATGCCATTTACTTCAGTAATTACGGTGAAGCCTCAGAAGAGCATACCAGCTGTTAAGAGCAACTTAAATTTATCTCCTGGGAAGGCTAAGTCACTGCCAGGAAGCACCTTCCAGGTAAATGGGCATCTGTATGATACACTATGCTTTCCATGCACTTGAAGAAGCATGATTTCCATTGGAAAGATCCAAGTTCAGAGCAACACCGATGCACAACTGGAAAGATGTCTTGTTCAAATGTCCCTACAGTCACTGGCATCGCCATGGCCATCCATTGGATTTTATAGACATTTGAGTGATATAAACCCTTTAGGACACCTTTAATGCTACCCTGATTTGGCATCAATCCATAGGAATTCATCTTGGTACACTTTAAGTAAGGCTGGCAGCACTAGGTTTCCCTGTAAAGTTTATTCTTGAATTCAGAAACATGTTACTAGTCAAAGTCAACAGTCATTGTCAACAGAACTGTTACTATAAGATAACATTGGGCATTTATTGTCTGTAAGACACTGTGCTAAGGCCTTTATAGGTATTTTCTTATTTAATCTTCACTTCAACCTTATGTAATAGGTACTATTATTATCCTAACTTATTTTCCTTTGCAACCACTTCATCAATGAAAAGATATAATAAATTCATCTGAACTATGAACAATAACATTACACACCAGAGCCTGTTAGGGGGTTGAGGGCAAGAGGAGGGAGAGCATTAGGACAAATACCTAATGCATGCAGTGCTTAAAACTGAGAAGATGGGTTGATGGGTACAAACCACCATGGCACATGTATACCTATGTAACAAACTTGCATGTTCTGCATATGTATCCCAGAACTTAAAGTATAATAAAAAATAAATAAATAAACATCAAAAATTATAAGTCATATAAAAAAGTTTTTAAAAAGAATAGATAATCCAGCCTGGCACAGTGGCTCACACCTGTAATCCCAACACCTTGAGAGGCCAGGGTGGGAGGATTGCTTGAGCCCAGGGGTTCAAGACTAGCCTGGGCAATGTGGCAAGACCCCATTTCTACAAATTAAAAAATTAGCCGGTGTGGTGGCATGCACCTGTGGTCCCAACTACTCAGGAGGCTGAGGAGGGAGGATATCTTGGTCCCAGGAGGTCAAGGCTGCAGTGAGCCATGTTCTTGCCACTGCACTCCAGCCTGGGACACCTATCAAGACCCTGTCTCAAAAAAAAAAAGAATAGGTAATCCCTGTGTTTTTGTTATCTAGCAATAAGAAAGATAACTTATGAATACAGTTTTACTTACTAAGTTAACATGCCTAAGCTTTCTGTATTTCTTCTATTACACAATACTTCAACTTATGGTAGAGAAAAAAATTATTATTTAGAAGGTGGGGTAGTCTACAGTCTACCCTAATGAAAAAGACAAAAGAGACAAATGACCCACCTAATACCAGGCGTTTTGTTTTAAAAAAAATTTTTTTAAGTAATATTCAGTTTCCTTGGGGCAATTATGACTCAACTCATACTCAAGAGGTTTGTAAAAGTATTGGTTTCAGCCGGGCGCGGTGGCTCACGCCTGTAATCCCAGCACTTTGGGAGGCCGAGGCGGGCGAATCACGAGGTCAAGAGATCGAGACCATCCTAGTCAACATGGTGAAACCCCGTCTCTACTAAAAATACAAAAAAAAAATTATCCAGGCGTGGTGGCTCGCGCCTGTAGTCCCAGCTACTCGGGAGGCTGAGGCAGGATAATTGCTTGAACCCGGGCGGCGGAGGTTGCAGTGAGCCGAGGTCGCGCCACTGCACTCCAGCCTGGCGCCTGGTGACGGAGTGAGATTCTGTCTCAAAAAAAAAAAAAAAAAAAAAGTATTGGTTTCAGCATCAGATGTCTATATAGGTCTCTATCAGGGACTGGCTCTGTGATCCTAGACAAGTTACTTAATCCCACTGGATGTGTTTCCTTATCTATAAATAACAGATCATAATTTATCTACTTCCAAGAATAATTGAGGGGAGCAAATGAGGTAATGTACATAAAGCCTTTCACACTAAGTGCTCATTAATGTCAGCTATAACAATGACCTATTATTACTTCTATTATTACATATAACTTTGTAGTTAAAATTATTATTCTGACTATACAAGGCTTTAAAGTATCTTCAGATTCATGTGTACTAAAAAAATATAGAATGAATTATACCTACTATTTGATAGCACAATAGGCTGACTATAGCCAATAATAACTAATTGTATTATTTTAAAATAACCTTTAAAATGCAATTGGATTGTTTCTAACTCAAAGGATAAATGCTTGAGGGGATACCCCATTCTCCATTGTGTGTTTATTTCATATTGCATGCCTGCAGCGAAACATCTCAGGTACTCCATAAATATATATACCTACTCTGTACCCATAAAAATGTTTTTAAATAATTTTTTAAATGTTTTTAAAGTATCTTCAGAACCACAAAAGGATTATAATGATGATGATGTCAATTTTGCAGTTAACTGTATTTTTTATGTTACCAAAATCTTCGAAAATGGAATTTACATATCTGGTTGTCAGATAATTGGAATAGTCAATTACCCAAAACACCCTGTTACCAAATCATTAATCAATCAGTAGTTATTTGTGGAAGTTATAGTATGTAAAATACCTTGTGTTAAATATTATGAGTGATAAAGAAGGCCTGCCCCTTCCTAAAAAGAGTATGTGACCTATATGGAGAATGAAATGATAATTGGGGTGGATAGTCATCATTACACATTTGTGCAAGACCATAAGATGAACACTAAGAGTGAACCCTAATGTAAATGATGAACCCTGGACGACAAAGACGTGGCAATATAAGTTCATCTCTTGTAATGAATGTACCTCTCTGATGAAACTATTAATAACGGAGGAAGCTATACATGTGTGAGGGCAGGGAATACATGAGAAATCTTTGTACCTTTCTCTCAATGTTGCTGTGAACCTAAAACTCCACAAAATAAGATGTTTTTAACCTAAAAAGCTACACCTAAAGTCTATTTTTTTAGAAAGGCAAGACCACAGTCTGGGAGAAAATATTTGCAAAGATTCATACCCAGAATGCATAATGAGTTCTTATAACCCAATAATTAGAAAATTAAAACACTAATAGAGAAATGGGCAAAAATTTTGGATGGCTATGTTATCAAAGAATGTATCAAGATGGAAAATAATCTATGCAAAGATATTTAACACCATTGATCATTGGATAAGTGAAAATGAAAGCAATGAGATGCTACTATCACTAGAATGGCTAAAATTAGAAAGACTGACCATACCAAGTAGTAGCAAGGATGTGGAGTAACTAGAACTCTCATACATTGCTGGTGGGAATGCAAGAAAGCACAACCATGATGGAAAATAGCCTGGTAGTTTCTTAGAAAGTTAAACATACAGGCCGGGCATGGTAGCTACGCTTGTAATCTTAGCACTTTGGGAGGCCAAGGTGGGCAGATCACCTGAGGTCAGGAGTTCAAGACCAGCCTGGCCAACATAGTGAAACCCTGTCTCTACTAAACATACAAAAATTAACCAGGTATGGAGGTATGCACCTGTCATCCCAGCAAACCAGGAGGCTGAGGCAAGAGAATTGCTGGAATTCGGGAGGCAGAGGCTGCAGTGAGCTGAGATCATGCCACTGCACTCCAACCTGGGTGACAGAGCAAGAAGAAAGAAAGAAAGAAAAAAAAAAAGAAAGAAAGAAAGAAAGAAAAGAAAAGAAAGGAAGGAAGGAAGGAAGGAAGGAAGGAAGGAAGGAAGGAAGGAAGGAAGGAAGGAAGGAGGAAGGAAGGAAGGAAAGAAGGAAAGAGAGAGAAAGAGAGAAAGAAAGAGAGACAGAGAAAGAGAGAGAGAAAGAAGGAAGGAAGGAAAGAGAGAGAGGAAAGAAAGAAAGAAAAAGAAAGAAAGAGAAAGAAAGAAGAAAGAAAGAAAGAAAGAGAGAGAAGTTAAATATACATTTACCATATGACTTGGCAATTCCATTCGTATATTACCCAAGATAAATTAAAATACATGTTCACGCAACTAGTGCTAGAGAGCATCTTAAGTGGTTTTGGGGGGCACGAATGGGGTGGAGATTGCATAATGGCACAAGCAGAATTTTTGGGTGATGGAAACATTCTGTATCTTGATGGTGGTGGTATATATAGGACTATAGATATTTGTCAAACCATATCAAATTCTGTACTTAAATTTAGTAAATCATATTGTATGTTAAAATGTTTCAATAAAATTGATGCAAAAAATGTAATTATTGACATAAGTTATTCTATGATAAATGCTACAGTGGTTCCAATAACCATAGACTTCAGGAGACAGAAAAGGAAGAAGAGAATGAATACTTATAAAGTGGTTCCTGTGTGCTTTTTAAATACAATAGTAAGTCCTGCCAACAAATTATCTGAAAGGCAAGTTTAGTTAGTTTGCACTTTGAAGAAAGTGTCTGACCTGTGAAATAGTAAGAAATGTATCCAAGTCACAAAACTAGTAAGCAGTATATTCAAGCTCAAGTCTGTCTGATTTTGAAATTCAAGCACTACACTACACCACATAGCTTCCCATATAATTTAAATACAGCCATAAATGTATTTAATTACTCTTTAACCCCACGAATATCAAAAGCAAACCATCCAAAAAAAATCAAACCACCATGACTGTTCTCCTAATGATATTAATTTGTGCAACAGCCAAATAATGCATAAGAAATCTCAACATCAAGTCCTAATCTTTTAAATAGAGAATCCTGAATAGCCATAGAAGCTATTATAATTTTCAGAGCAAAGCTGTCATAGAGATGTTTGCATAAATACTCTGTGAAATTTTCAAATTTACTCATACATTTTATCAAATTCGCAAGGACATTTCTGGAGTAATCTCATCACTTACAAAGCATTAATTCTGAGGCCTGACTACAGATAATATAGCTATTATGTAATAGTTAATAGTTCAAAATGGAAAGTTAATATACTTCTAAAAATACCAAAGAAACTAGTATATAAAAATGTCAACTGTGATCACTAAAAATTGCTTCTAGCTGTACCTAATTATCTCATACTCTCTTTAAGAGTTCTGCATTTCAAATCAGGGATGGCCTGAATAAGTAACATTATTTCATATGTGGAAACTGTTTAGCTTATTCTCAATGGTACAGCTTTAACATGATCTCATAAACTTCATGACCCATCCAGTCCCTCAATTTTCAACTACTATCAGGAAGTTTGACTAATAGGCAAATATGCTGAGGAACCAAAAAACTAATACTAAGAGCATGTTAAAAAAATAATCCTAAACTGTGCCTAGTAGGCGTCAGTGCTTAAACTACAACATTTAATTAATATGGTGTATCAGATTTTCACAAGTGCCATGCATCTTTGCAGCTCATCTAATGGAGTTTGGGTAATGCTATTCATTAGTAAGAAAACTTAGAAACCATCAATTATTTTGTTCTCCCCAAGAAAATGATCTTTTCGTGATTTGGCAAATGTGGGCACACAAATACACACAACTATTACTACAAAACAGAGAGCTAAAGTACATATTTGGTCATCTAGAATCCCTCAAAAAATTATCCTGTGTAGAACTGTCTAGATAATTGAGGAAATAATGATGTCTATGTCAAATATTTGGAGAAAACTCTAAATTAATGAATACTTTGATTATTTAAACAGCCTTAAAGAAATTAAGTAAAAGCCTTGAAAATTAGTCTAAGAAAATAGAGAACAGTTAAGGATCCTTTCCAATAATTTTGGAAGAAAGAGTGAAGGTGCATTTAAAATGTTAGTAGATTGAATTTGCAAAGCTGTCTGCGTGGCAGAAGGCAAGGAAACCTCTTTATGACCCAGGGCTGAGTGGCTGCCTCCTGCTGACTTGTCCTTATCCCTTCCCTATGAATACAGCCAGGGTCCCACATCATCACCCACAGCATGAAATCAGAAGGAGCCTTACGTCATTTCAGTTTGCAGCATCTAGCACTAACACGTCAACCTCTTCTTACAAAAAGTAACTTTTTTCTTTCCAACTTCTGATACATTTCTGACCAATCAAGATTCAGACCCATTCATGCGCTAAATTGACATATCGTTTTCCCCCGTTGGAAGTGCTCCAAATATATAACTTTCCCTTTATGCCACATGATCATTGCAATTGAGTAGTATCCGGTCACTAACCCAAAAGAAGCCGTTAGTTTTGCAGACAGCCCTACTTATCAGCATCCGCATGTGCTTACGCACCATGGTAATTAAACAAGGTTGCCCGGATTGGATGATAACATGAATTCAGATCCACAATCCCTCAGCCTAAACCCTTAAAAGCTGGATGTGTCTTAGAATTAAGAAATTTTTATGTTTTACAAAAGTAAAATGGTACCTGATGCTGTATGTTATGTAATATCCCATTGAAGTCTGGAATGGCATTCCAAAATCACGCACCCTAACATTTCCACAACAAACGAATTAGTATTCACACTAAGTATGATTTTGAAAATAACCTCAAATCAGGTCAGATTAAGCTTTGCCATCACATGAGTTGTGAACTAACTATTGAATCTCAAAGCTTTTAGCAGAATACAGAAGTAATCGTAGAGGAATAATAGTAGTGGAAAATGTTTGCAATCGTTATGAGAACATGAATATGCAAACAGATGCCAGGCACTAGCTATACATGATCTCCTTAATCTCCCCGACAACCTTGAGGTCAAAACTACTTTCAAAAGGGTGCTTTACACAAAGTGACTTAAAAACACTGTTTTTACAATGTGCATGATATATAAATGTTTTAAACCCCTCTCCCAAATCATGAATCACATCCAATATTGTTATTAGCCCATTCTTTTTTTGGCTTTCTGATTTTGAATGACATTTCTGTCATTGATTATAGGATTTTAATATCATTAGAGTCCTACACAGCAAATCTAGAGGTAGATTTAAGATTTAAAAAAAAAAATCACACAATTTCAAATTATTTCAGGAGGTGCAGGCAGCCACGGGGGCAACTCTGAGATTATTCACTAGTTCAGCAACTCAGACCAAAATTACACAGCAACAATTATCCCATTAAGGAGATTTGCTTCCTTTAGTGAATGTCTATATGTTCATCCCATACGTGTGAAATTTATGTTCCCAGTTTACAAGGGAAAACTTAATTTAAAAAAATAAAGACTGTACAAGGGCTCAAAGTGTTAATATGGAATTGGATGGTAATCTGCTGAGCCCAGAACTTGTATACTGAGACCTGTGAAAATCTCATTACCTTTCTTAGCCCATTGTCTCCATGTGGTTTAAGTGGCCTTTAGTCTTTCTAGTTGAGTATTCTACATTTAGCTTATTAATTTGGATTCGATCTCCTCCAAATCGTGCCAACTCAGCTTGCAAACTGCAGGCCCAGATTGCATCTTGCAGAATTTTTATAAACATATTACTCTAAGAATTACTAACATAATATATGAGGCTACAGTGATATGATAATCACTCCTCATATCTCCAGTAAACAATTCACTCTAACAACCTTGGTATAAACTGATTATACATATAATTATCATTTTTAATGTTCATCTTATTCAAACAATGAATTAGATACTGTAACAATAAGATGCATTAACATTTTATTCCTTAAATAAGATGCTTCCCTACTGTGTATCTTAATTAAGGAACAAGGAAAGCATCTCAACTAAATTTATAGTCTTAGTATAATCTAAAGTTATCTTCTCACAAATATGAAAGTCTTTGCTATTGCAAACGTTTTAGGTTGAGTTCCTTCAGAAGCCAAGCCTAAAGGATTGGAATGCAGGTAATTTGCATGATTCTGGAATCCATATCTACTGTGCCTAGGATACCACATCCTGTGCCGATTCATCTAAATACTGTCTCTGAAATATCCCCAAACATATGTATTTATTTCCACACATATAGTCATCTATTTCAGTATTGTCTGTGTGTTCATGCCCCAAGAAACATAATGCATTCTCAAGCAGTAAAACTGGCCCAGGATACAACACGGTCCCGCTTGGCTAATGGGCCTTAGCTACCATATATACCACATAGCACCAACACCTTCAGCCAATCTACCAAAGCAAATATGTCTTCATATTGTTGGCTGCTCTTCTGTCCATTTATTTTGTGTTTTGTGAACAATTTTGACCCATACTGTCCCAAAAACAGTATGTAAGAAACAGTGCTGGATGTGTGGCAAAAATTAAAACCTAGAAAGAAAATCAACCCGAACACTGAAAGGCAAGAAGTCTTATCTTCCTTGAGGGATCATCAAGTAAATGGTCAAAGACAGTGATGTGAATTTTATGTGGAATTTTTTAAAAACCTCAAATACACAGAAAGAGAATGAAACAGTGGTTACCACCTGCTGGGTTGGGGAGTGGTCAGGGAACAGGAAATGTCAGTGAAAGAATTCAAATTAGCAGATTAGTACGATGAACAAATTTAGACATCGCACAATATGGAAACTAAAGTTAATAAACTTATATTGTATATCAGGGTTTTTTGTTTAAAAAGAGGATTTTAGCTGCTCTTATCACAAAAAAGTTAACTACATGAGATGATAGATATGTTAATCTCCTTCACTACAATAACCTTTTTACTATCTATTAATATATGTATCCCACAACATGTTGTAAACCTCAAATATATACAATAAAATTTATTTAAAAATAATAAAAACATTGATAGTACAACAGGGTATAGTCAATAATAACTTCACATACATTTTTAAATAACTAAGAGTGTAATTGGATTGTTTGTAACTCAACGAATAAATGCTTGAGGGGATGGAGATCCCATTTTCCATGATGTGCTTATTTCACACTGCATGCCTGTATCAAAGCATCTCATGCACCCTAAAAATATATACACCTACTGTGTAGCCACAAAAATTAAAAATTGAAAAATACTAAGTGGGAGAAATATATTTGTAACATTTATCTCACATAAAGATCTAATATGCCTAATAAATTTTAACTATTAAAATTGAGGAAGGAGAGCCAGGTGTGGTGGCACACACGTGTAGTTCCAGCTACTTGGGAGGCTGAGCAGAGAGAATCACTTGAGCCCAGGAGTGTAAGGCTGCAGTGAGCTATGCTTGTGCCATGAATAGCCACTGCATTCCAGCCTAGGCAAGATAACGAGACCCTATCTCTAAAATTTAAAATAGAAATTAACTGTGGAAAGAAACTATAATACATGTATACATCAAAATAATATGAAGCCTTAAACTACAATAAACAAGAGCAGTATAAACTAAAACAAAAAGAATAAAGAACAGTGAGGGTGAAGATCAGCAGTCACGTGGGATTGGTGAAGGGAGCCTCCTGACATTCTGAGAGCATCATAAACGCGACTGCAGCCCAGGAAGACTGAGCAACAACTGGGTGAGTAGAACCAGAAAGAACAAAGGCCAGAGGCACATCATGACTTCAGGGGATTTGAAGAGAACAGAGAGCTGTTGCCAGGACTGCCATTGTACAAATAGCATATTCCCTTCTAATGTTACCTATATCGAAGGAAGGAAAGGAGGGAGGAGGGAGAAAGGAAGGGAGGGAGGGAGGAGGGAAAAGAGTAAAGGGCTGGAATTTCCCCATTGTGCTGGCTGTCAGAGGGTGCAGAGCTGAGGCTTCCTGTACCTGCCCCTATGTTCCTGCACCCTCTGTTCCTGCACCCTCAGGGTCCTCTGATCACATCCTCTTGCTCCCTCATTCTTGGCTATCTGAGCTCCCATTACCACCCACCACCTGGGTGTTCTAGGGTACATTTCAAAGGAGCAGAAACTGAGGGCAAAAGCAGTACTATTGCAACATGCACAGAGCCATCCCAGCATGATCACTCTGCACGGACAGAGAAACATGAAACCTCTGCAAAACCAGAATGGCAGCAATCACGGTAAAATGAGTAGACACTGTAAATCCAAGGCATGGATGTACTCAGTCAGGAGATAAGATATTTGGGGGAGGGACACTATATTGTTAAATTGCAGTCATTAAAGATTGTGCTTTGTTCATTTAGAAGAAAAATATCAAATTCATGGCAAATATTTAATACATTTTTTAAATAGCTGAGATGTAATATTTCCTTTCTTCCAAGTCTGTGATGCTGCTCGGCAGTTTTCATTTGACACAGCAAGTACCCACTATGTGCCAGAGGCTGTGTTAGGTACTGGGATCATGCAGACGACTGAGAAACAGTAACTTCCCTAAGGGAGCCCAGAGTCCAGTGGGACAGCCTCCAGGTCATTAACCGCAGAAGACTTTGCTCTGAAACTAGGATTTTACTAATTGGAGTTTTATTTCATTTTAAAAATCCTATACCCAGCAATTTAAAGGCCGTTTCTAATAAGTGAATCACAGAAGGCTTGCTTTGGGAGATATTCAGGCAAACATTGATCTGACCATTAAAAGAAGTTCAGACTATCAGGATAAACAACATTATAAATAGTAAAGTCAAAACAAAGTCAACAAGGAAAAGATTCAAGTCAAAATTCTGTCTTTGCTTTTAAATAAAATGAAACATTTTTATTCTAGCATCTATTTCTATCAAATATTACAGATATATTAATTCATCTCTCAATATCCTATTACCCATCGACTTCTGTAGAGCATTAGGGTGTTAGAAAATGTAAGCACCCTTAGAAGTACTGTAATTCAGTTGGAGAGAAGAAATAGACAACAGAAATGTTAAAAGATATAGATTAATACCATTTCAATATAAGAAAACCTCAAGCCAGTGTATGATTATTGGCCTAACAGAGCAGTGCTATTGCAATTTACAAAGTAAAAAAAACATGAACATTTCAGACAAGTGTGTATTTAAGCAAGATCTTGAAGGACAAGTAAAATTTGGACATAAGGGGGGTAGGATGGTGAAAGTGCCCCTGTACAGAAATATGGTAGGAAAAGACCATAAATAAGGTAAGGAGTGAATTATTTGAGATAGCAGAGATAGAGTAATGTGGAGAGCTTTTAATGTCGAGCCAGGAAATTGGATTTTATGCTCAGCAATGGGGAATGTAAGGAGCCCCTGCATGTGTTTGAGCAAAGGAGTGATATAAAGTGGTATTTTAAGAGCATTTGTCTGGCTTTACTATGTAAAAATTAAAAGGAAGCTGATGGATAAGAAAACCCCATAGTCAGCCAGCGTCGTGGCTCAACACCTGTAATCCCAGCACTTTGGGAGGCCGAGGTGGGAGAATCACAAGGTCAAGAGATTGAGACCATCCTGGCCAACATGGTGAAACCCCATTTCTACTAAAAACACACAAAAATTAGCCGTGCACGCCTGTAGTCCCAGATACTCAGGAGGCTGAGGCAAGAGAATTGCTCAAACCTGGGACGTGGAGGTTGCAGTGAGCTGAGATTGCGCCACTGCTCTCCAGCCTGGGCAACAAGAGAGAAACTCCACCTCAAAAAAAAAAAAAGGAAAGAAAAGAAAACCCGATAGTCCAGATGTGAAGCAGTAAGGATTAGAAGTAGGTTGGGACAGTGAACAGCAGTGTGAGAGGTTTAGGAGAAAAGATTCGTGAGACTTGACAAGTTATCAGAGACCAAGAGATTCACTGATCTCAACAACTGGTGGTCAAGGTAAGGAAAAAAATCATTAATGAAATTAAAAAGTCAAGATGGAGGACGTTTCAAAGCAGATGAAAGCTAATGGAAGTAGGTCATAAAACTGAGGGAAAAGCAGTAATCATAGGACTTCATGTAGTGAGCAGTATACACTCTTCAGAAAAAAATCATAGTAAATATACTGTTTTTTGGGGTTTTGTGTTTGTTTGTTTTTGAGACAGAATCTTGCTCTTTGCCCAGGCTGGATGGAGTGCAGTGGCATGATCTTGGCTCACGCCTCCTGGGTTCAAGCAATTTTCCTGCCTCAGCCTCCCAAGTAGCTGGGACTACAGGTGTGCATCACCATGCCCGGCTAATTTTTTTGTGTTTTTAGTAGAAACAGGGTTTCCCCATGCTGGTCAGGTAGGTCTCAAACTCCTGACCTTAAGTGATCCACCTGCCTCAGCCTCCCAAAGTGTTGGAATTACAGGCATGACCCATTATGCCCAGCCAATATACTGTTTTTAAATAATAAATTTTCCTAACTATAAAGAAACTTAAGTTCAGCGCACATGAATTGGATATCAAAAAAACAAACAAACAAAGAAATAAAAGTCATTTAGAATCCTGCTACCCAGAGATGGCTACTTTAACACACGTCTACTCTTTGAGTCTTTTTTTTCCTGTGTCAATAGAGTGAAGTAATAATAATACAGCCTCATGCCTGTAATCTCAGCACTTTGGAAGGCTGAGGCAGACAGATCAGGCTTGGCCAGTCCTCTTGAGGTCAAGAGTTTGAGACCATCCTGGCCAACACGGCAAAACCCCCCTCTACTAAAAACACAGAAACACCCGAGTCTGGTGACGCGCTCCTGTAATCCCAATTATTTGGGAGGCAGAGGCATGAGAATTGCTTGAACCCAGGAGACAGAGGTTGCAGTGAGCTGAGATAGCCCGATTGCACTCCAGCCTAGGTGACTCTGTCTCAAAATAAATAAATAAATAAATAAATAAATAATTTTTAAATAAGAGGGAAAGGGAGTTGAGAGCGAAGAATGCCTAAGATTTATTGACTTCCTGTTACATTCCAAACATTAATCTAAGGTCTTGACATATATTTACAGTTATTCTTTGCAACAACTCTATGAGCTAGGTAACATTATTATCCCTTTATGCAGATGGAGAAACCAGGGCCCAGAGAGCTCAAGTCTGCCGTGGCTGCCACACTTTTGTGAGGTGGGCAAGCAGCAGACATGGCACCCACTGGGAGTCATGGCTTCCCTGGCAGTTCTGGTGCTGTTGCTTTGGAGGGCATGGAAAGAAACAGCACAGGTGGCAGAGAGATGTTCGCATATCATGGATGAGAACTTAAGACAGTTGTTGGAAGGAGACTGGATGATAGAATTTTAGGCCCGTGATACCCTGCTTGTCAAAATCTTCAATCAGAATGGGAAAGTTTTGCTGAATGGGGAAAAAATCTTGACATTAATGTTGCAAAAGTAGATGTCATAGGGCAGACAGGACTGAGTAGAGAGTTCATCATAACTGTTCTCCTACTGTTTATCACTGTAAAGATGGTGAATTTAGGCACCATCAGGGTCCAAGGACTAAGAAAAACTTCAGAGACTTTATAAGTGATAAAGAGTGGAAGAGTATTGAATCAATTCCATCATGGTTTGGTTCAGGTTCCTTTCTGATGAGCAATATGTCAGCACTCTTTCAGCTCTCTATGTGAATCAGGATTTGCCATAACTAATTTATTGAAAACTTTGAATTAGTGGTTTTGAAATTGTATACAGTTTTTGCTTTAGCAGTTCTTCTTTCAGGACTGTTTTTAGGACTCTGTATGATATTTGTGGCAGATAGCTTTTGTCCTTCAAAAAGGTGCAGACTGTAGCCATACTTACTGTATTAGTCCGTTCCTGCACTGCTCTAAAGAAATATCTGAGACTAGGTAGTTTATAAAGAGAAGAGGTTTCAGTGGCTCAACACTCTGCAGACTGGACAGGAAGCATGACAGCTTCTGCTCAGCTTTGGGCAGGGCCTCAGGAAACTTACCATTACGGCAAAAGGCAAAGGGGAAGCTGGTTCTTCACATAGCCAGAGAAGGAGGAAGAGAGACAGGGAAGAGGTGCTACACACTTTTAAACAACCAAATCTCACAGTCACTCACTCCCTCACTCACGAGAGAACACCGTTGAGGAGATGGTGCTAAACAATTCATGAGGGACCGCCCTGTGATCAATCACTTCCCACCAGGCCCCACCCCCAACAATGGGGATTACAATTTGACATGAGATTTGGGCAAGGACACAGATTCAAACCATATCACTCCACCTCTAGCGCCTTCCAAATCTCACATACTTCTCACATTGCAAAATACAATTCTCCCTTTCCAACAATCCCCCCAGTCTTAACTCACTCCAGCATTAATTCAAAAGTCCAAAGTCTAAAGTCTCATCTGAAACAAGGCAAGTCCCTTCTGCCTATGAGCGTGTAAAATCAAAAACAAGTTAGTTACTTCCAAGACACAATGGGGTACAGGAATTGGGTAAATACTCCCATTCCAAAAGAGATAAATTTGCTCAAAGGGGCTACAGGCCCCTTATAAGTCTGACAAGTCCAAAATTCAGCAGAGCAGTTGTTAAATCAAAAAGCTCCAAAAGAATCTCCTTTGACTCCATGTCCCACATCCAAGGCATCCTGATGCAACGGATGGGCTCCCAAGGCCTTGGGCAGCTCTGCCCTGTGACTTTAAAGGGTTCAGTCCCCAAAGCTGCTCTCATGGACTGGCATTGAGTGCCTGTGGTTTTTCCAGGCTGAGGGTGCAAGCTGACAGTGGATCTACCATTCTGGAGTCTGGAGGATGGTGGCCTTCTTCTCACAGCTCCATTAGGCAGTGCCCCAATGTGGACTCTGTTTGGGGGCACCAACCCACTTGTCCTCTGTACTGCCCTAGTAAAGGTTCTCCATGATGGCTCTGCCCCTGCAACAGGCTTCGGCCTGGACATCCAGGTTTTGCCATACATCCTCTGAAATCTAGGCTCCCAAGCCTCAGCTCTCGTGCTCTCTGCCCCAACAGGGTTAACACTGCATGGAAGCCTCCAAGGCTTACAGCTTGCACCCTCTGAAGCAGTGGCCCAAACTGTACCTGGGACGCTTTGAGCCATGGCTGAAGTTGGAGCATCTGGGATGTGGAAAGCAGTGTCCTGGGGTTGCGCAGGGCAGGGGGGCCCTGGGTCTGGCCCATGAAGTCATTCTTCCCTCCTAGGCCTCTGGGCCTGTGATGGGAGGGGATGTCATGAAGGTCTCTCAAATGCCTTCAAGGCCTTCCTCCCATTGCCATATCTATTAATATTTGATTTACTTTTAGCTATGCAAATGTATGCATCCTGATTGAATTCCTCCCCAGAAAATTAGGGTTTTTTCCTACCATGTGGCCAGGCTACAAATTTTCCAAACTTTTACATGCTGCTTCCTTTTTAAATATAAGTTCCAGGGCCAGGTGCAGTGGCTCACACCTGTAGTCACAGCATTTTGGTAGGCTGAGGCAGGAGGATCACTTGAGACCAGGAGTTCAAGACCAGCCTGGGCAACATAGCAAGACCCTGCCTCTACTAAAAATACAAAATTATTAGCCAGGCATGGTGGCACATGTCTATAAACCCATCTACTCAGGAGGCTGAGGTGGAAGGATCACTTGAGCCTTGGAGGCAGAGGTTTATAGTGAGTCATGATCATACCACTGCACTCCAACCAGGGGAACAGAGCAAGATTCTATCTCAAAATTATATATATGTATATGTACATATATGTATACATATATAGTATATGTGTGTGTGTGTATATATACATGTGTGTATATAGGTATATATGTGTATATGTGTATGTATATATGTATATATACATATACATATACTATATATGTATATGTATATACATATATACACACATATATATGTATATGTACATATACATATATAATGTATATATAAACACATATATATGTATATATACACACATACGTATATATGTACATGTATATATACATATACGCATATATGTACATGTGTATATACATATACGTATATATGTACATGTGTATATACATATATGTATATATGTACATGTATGTACATGTATGTATGTATGTGCATATACGTGTGTGTGCATATGTATATATGTGTACATGTATACATATATACATATGTATATATGTATACATGTACACTTATATGTATGTATATATGTGTATACATGTACATATGTATATATGTATACAAATATATGTATATATATATGAAACTCATATATATATGAGTTTCAGGTCATTTCTTTGCTCACACATACAAGCATAAAATATTAGAAGCAGCCAGGCCATATCTTGAACACTGCTGATTAGAAATGTCTTCCACTGGATATCCTAAACCATCTCTCTCAAAGTTCAAAGTTTCACAGATTCCTAGAGCAGAGGCACAATGCAGCCAGACTCTTTGCTAATGCACAGCAAAAGTGACCTTAACTCTAGTTCCTAATAAGTTCCTTATCTCCATCTGAGATCTCACCAGCCTGGACTTTATTCTACATATCACTATCAGCATTTTGGTCACAACCATTTAACAAACCTCTAGGAAGTTCCAAACTTTACCTCATCTTCCTGTCTTCTTCTGAGCACTTCACACTCTTTCAACCTCTACCTATTACCTAGTTCTAAAGTCACTTTCACATTTTCAGGTATCTGTATAGCAACGCCCACTCCTCAGTACCAATTTTCTGAATTAGTCCTTTCTTTTACTGCTCTAAAGAAATATCTGAGACTGGGTAAATTATAAAGAAAAGAGGTTTAATTGGCTCATGGTTCTACAGGCTGTACAGGAAGCATAACGGCTTCTGCTTGGCTTCTGAGGAGGCCTCAGGAAAGTTACAACTATGGTGAAAAGAAAAGGGAAAGCTAGCACTTCACATGGCCAATGCAGGAGGAAGAGAGGGAAGATGTGCTACACACTTAAATAACCAGATCTCATGAAAACTCACCTACTCACTAGCACAAGAACAGCACAGAGGAGATGGTGTTAGGCCATTCATGAGTGACCACCCCCATGACTTAATCACCTCCCAACAGGCTCCACCTCCAACACTGGGGATTGTATGAGATTTGGGCAGGGACACAGATCCGAGCCATAGCACCAGTCCAAAAAATTATCACCAGAATCTTCTCATCCTTTGAACAATGTGGAGGAGGAACAAGATGCGGATGAAGAAGTTTTCGAAGAGGAAGCTGAAAGTAAAGAAGGAATAAAGAAAGACTTTCCACAGAATGCCATAAATCGGCCATGGATAAATCCTAATTTTTGTCGTTATCTTAATAATATGATTTTGACAAAAATAGAAGATTAATCATTTATTTTGGTTTGACGTGAACTGTGACTTGCTTGTATATACATTGCAGGGTTCAGACTAGACTGTCATTTGATTGAAAGTCTACATTCAGAACATAAAAGCACTAAGTATAGAAGTTTGAAATATGATTTAAGCACAGTGTGGGGGTATAAATAGTTCTTTAATTTTTGAAAAATCTGGTGCCAAGCAATAAGATTTGTGTTTGTTTAATAATAACCTGTTTCAAATCTGAGTTTTGAAAATTAATATTTTATAAGTATTACATTATTGGGGGTATTTAAGAAGCTTACTTTGGAGAAAAAGGTTTCTCATCTGGGACAATTTTTCTTTGTTTCACTGTATGAAAAGAGGAAGCTATTTCCCACAAATAAAAAGAAATATCGTACAAATAGAAACTTTGCCCATTGTCTCAAGAAATGTGTATTTCAATGACAACTCTGTGGTCTTTTTAGAGATATAATCAAAATGTTTTTCATACTTTTAGATTATGCACCTAACAAAAGCTATCTACATTAATTACAATTTCCTACACACAATAATGCAGGATATGCTTTAAGAAGTTTTTATTAGTTCATAATACTCTCTTGATTCCTATAAAGGTTGTATTAGTCCATTCTCCCACTGTTATAAGGACTTACCTGAGACTGAGTGATTTATAAAGGAAAAGGGTTTAATTGACTCACAGTTCAGCATGGGAGGGGAGGTCTCAAGAAACTTACAATCATGGCAGAAGGGGAAGCAAAAACATCCTTCTTCACATGGGAACAGCAACAAGAGGTACCAAGCAAAAGGGGAAAAAGCCCCATATGAAACCATCAGATCTCATGGGACAACTCACTCACTTTCATAAGAACCATGAGGATAATGGCCCCATGATTCAATTATCTCCCACCAGGTCCCTCCTGCAATATCTGAGGATTATGGGAACTACAATTCAAGATGAGATTTGGGTAGGGACACAGCCAAACCATATCAAAGATTGATTTCCTTTTTTGTATTTCTCTTATTTGCTATGGATGACATTTTTCAAATTAGATAATAATTTCCTGAAAATATTTTTCATGTTTTGGTAAACAGTATTTTTTGTTGTTGTTTCAAACTAAAGTTTACTGAAAGATCCATCAAATTGAGCTATCTGTTGATAATTTGAAATTTTGGTCATCTATTTCAGATTTTTCACTATTCTTGATGAACTTCTACTTGAACATTTTTCTGTGGTTTGTTTTTTTTTCTTTTTTGGATGTAAAGGTGAACATTTCTGATTTATCCGATTTGGAAAAGTCTTGGTATTTTGCATTTTGAAAATTCACAGAAACTCAATTTTTTTGTTTTGTTTTGTTTTGAGACAGGGTCTTGCTCTGTCACTCAAGCTGAAACGCAGTAGCACAATCACAGATCACTGCAGCCTTGACCTTCCAGGAGAAGGATGAGGAGGAGGAGGAGGAGGAGAGGCCTGCCCAAACTAGCATACTGCCTCTTGCATGATGTGCTTTGTAGCTTATACCAGTTTTAGCAGATAACGATGGAACCTATACACATTCATTCATTCATTCTTTAATCAAGTCTCTAAACTTTGCTAGTCTATATGAACAGCAGAATTCCTTAAGAAAATCTCACCAAAGGGCTACCAACTGGCATCTTTTCTTTAACATAATTATTTACCAAATAGCTGCTCTCCCTTTGATTCATTGGGTCTTCTCTGTTTATTGAATCCAGTAGTCAGCCTAGGCTACATTATGCTGCAGTAACAAGCAGGCTTAAACATCTTAGAGTTTATAATCACAAAGGTTTATTCCTTGGTCACAGTTCATAATCCATTCAAGAGTCATCTGGGATATCTGCTCCATGACTTCTGATTTCAGAACCCAGGCTGATGGCACCAGAATGTTTCCAGCCCTGTGACAGAGGAAAAGGGTATTCCCTGGCAGTTAAGTGTTCTGGCCTGGATATATCCCTTGCACCACTACATGGGACTGTTTGGCCAGAACTTGTCACATGGGCCCATCCAACCCCAAGGGGGCCAGAAAGTACATTCCTACCCTGGGCCCAGAATGGTGAGAACCCACACTTGTGAATAGATAATAATGGAACTTATATACCTTCATTCTTTCTTTAAACAATCCCCAAACTTTGCTGCTCTATAGAACAGCAGAATTCCTTAGGAAAATCTCACCGAAGAGCTCCCAACTGGCATCTTCTCTTTAACGTAATTATTTACCATGACTTTACCTTACCTGTACGCAGGTCACATCCTAAGTCCTCAGAACCCTCAAGTCCCAGCTGCACCTTGACCAAGATTCTGTTACTAACATCCCTTCAAAGCAAAAACTGTCAAATATAGATATCTTAAATTAGTAGAGCTGTAAAGACCTTAAGGAATATTTGGATTCCTCCTATAGATAAAGAAACATCAATCCAAAGTAACTATTACAGCTAGTAAAGACCTAAAATCCAAGTCTTTTTTTTTTAATTATGTCCTCAACAATTCCTCAGAAAGCAAACAAGAAAAAGATAGATTTCACCTGTTGTGAGATTTACTGTTTGTATTCAAATCAACTATAAATTTCATAAAAATGGAAATCTATGCTAAAATATTTTACAGCAAAGTACATTACCATAGATTTTAGTCTTTCTCTGTTGCTTCTTTTTTTTAAACCAACATTTTATGGTTTAGAGTTTTACATTCTTCAACAGATTTTATTTTAATTACTTGTCTGGGAAGTATATTCATTTGAAAGCAAAAATAACCTAGATGGTGGTATTTGCTGAATGCATTTATGTGCATCTCCCAGTGCTTTTCCTTTGACTTAGTGGACACAAAGCTCCCTAGTCAAAAAAAGTCAGTAGTCACTCACCTAGGGTGACTCCAGGGTCCTCAGAGAGCTCAATCTCTCATTCTGGCTGAGGAAACTAAGACCCACCAAGTTCGGGCAACAGACACCAGGTCCCACATTCACAAAATGCAAGAGCAAAGCCTCAAACCTCATCTTCCACATCCAAACTCAGTGTTCTTTCCACCACCTCATGTCTCCTCAAACTTTATTATTTGGAACAGGCTATTTCATTTCTCTGCTCTTCAGTTTTCTCAGTTAGAAAATGAGGGAGTAGGGCTTGCTCGATCAAGATTTCCTAAATGCATTTCAAAGAACATCAGTCTCTGAGGTGATTGTGGGAGTAAAAGTTTCATGGTCACATAAATTAGAGAAAAAAAAATACCTTATCCTTCTCCTGAAGATTAATAATAGAGATCAGCACAGTAAAAGCCTTAGGGAAATTTTTCAATCAAGAAAAATGTTTAATGTCAGCCAGGCCAGTGGCTCACACCTATAATGCCAGCACTTTGGGACGCCGAGGTAGGAGGATCACTGAGTCCAGGAGTTCAAGACCAGCCTGGGCAACATAGTGAGACCTCATCTCTATTTAAAAAAAAAAGAACAGAATTAACCTGGCATGGTGGCACATGCCTGCAGTCCCAGCTACTCGGGCGGAGGTGGGAGGATCACTTGAACCCCGGAGGTCAAGGCTGCAGTGAGCTGGGATTGCACCTACAGCTTGCTCTGTAGCTTGAGCAACAGAGCAAGACCCTGTTTCAAAAAACACAAACAAGCAAACAAAAAACATTTTGATGTTGTCGAAACAAGCATTTCCTGACCGTATCTGATCACAGGAACATTTTTGTGAGAGACTCTTACCAACATTCTCCCGCCCGCACTGACCACTGTCTCTCTCTCAACTCCCAGTAAGACCAGCCTCTTTCTGCTGAGGCTCCAACACACCAAACACCTTCCTACCTCAGGCCCTTACCCCTGCCACTCCTCTGCTTGGAGGGCTCATCTCCTGGAAGAGATCCTCCCTGACCACCATCCTCCTACAAAGAGACCTACGTTGTTTGCTTTTTCTTCGTAGCCCTTATCCCAGCCAAACATTACATGATGCATGTCTGCCTCTTGCACCAGCATAGAGGCTCCCAGAGGTAAGAACTTCATCTTGTGCATCAGCATAACCTCCAGCACCCACAGCACTGCCTGAGAATAGTAGGAGTAAATAGTTGTTGAATGAATTAATGAATTGATGAATGAAACCTGTGAACTTCAATTTCTATAGAACATAGAGTATTACCCACTGGGTGCAGTGGCTCACATCTGTAATCCCAGCACTCTGGGAGGCCAGGCAGACGGCTCACTTGAGGTCAGTAGTCCAAGACCAGCCTGCGCAACATGGTGAAACCCCATCTCTACCAAAAATACAAAAAATTGGCCAGGCACAGTAGCTCAAGCCTGTAATCCCAGCACTGGGAGGCTGAGGCAGGTGGATCATCTGAGTTCAGGAGTTTGAGACCAGCCTGGACAACATGGTGAAACCCTGTCTCTACTACAAATACAAAAAATTGTCCAGGCATGGTGGTGTGTGCCTATAATCCCAACTACTCAGGAAGCTGAGGTAGGAGAATCACTTGAACGCAGAAGGTGAAGGTTGCCATGAGCCAAGACCATGCCACTACCCTCTAGCATGGGCAACAGAATGAGACTGTGTCTCAAAAAAAATTAAAAAAAACAAAAATTAGCTGGGCATGGTGGCAGACACCTGTAATCCCAGCTACTCAGGAGGCTAAGGCAAGAGAATCACTTTAATGCAGGAGGCAAAGGTTGCAGTGAGCTGAGGTCAAGCCATGTAGTCTGTCTCAAAAAAAAAAAAAAAAAAAAGAACGTGAACCTTGTCACCAAACCAGTAATATTAGCATAGCATCACCTGGACTCTTTTTAGAAATGCAAATTCTCAGCTTCTCTCTACCTTCTTAGGAGTAGAGCCCAGCCCAGCAATCTGGGTCTGAACAAGCCCTTTAGATAATTCTGAAGCTCAGTAAAGCGTATGGCTGGGTGTGGTGCCTCACACCTGTAATCCCAACATTTTGGAAGCCAGGGTGGAAAAACTGATTAGCCAGAAGTTCAAGATCACCTGGGCAACATAGCAAGATCCTGTCTCTACAAAACTAAAAACTTAGGCTGAGGCTGGAGGGTCGTTTGACCCCCAGAGTTTGAGGCTGCAGTGAGCTGTGATTAGGCCATTGCATTCCAGCCTGGGTGACAGAGCAAGACTCTGTCTCTTAAAAATAAAAATTAATAAAGTTTGATCTCCACACTCCCTTTCTCATCTCTCCACTGGGGGAGGGATATGAGAGGAAGAAATCTGAGAGAGCAGCCAAGAAGAAATATTGAAAAATAAGAATCCTGAGTATAGGAAAAGAATGTTAGGAGAGAATTGCCTTCCTTGTGGGAGCAAGCAAGAGACCATGCAAAAGTTAAGTCTAACTAGATATACGTGAGTTTTTCCCTGTCCTCTGAGACTAGACATTAGAATTCTCAAGAAATACATTTTTGCTAAGATCTATACCTTAAAAATTACCCAAGTTGTAAGCTTCTTGTTTTGTGTGTGTGTGTTTGTGTGTGTGTGTGTGTGTGTGTGTGTGTGTGTGTGTGTTTTGAGATGGAGTCTCACTCACTCTGTCACCCAGGCTGGAGTGCAGTGGCACAATCTTGGCTCACTGCAACCTCCCCTCCCGGGTTCAAGCAATTCTTCTGCCTCAGCCTCCCGAGTAGCTGGGATTACAGGCACATGCCATCATGCTCCTAGCTAATTTTTGTATTTTTAGTAGAGAGGGGGTTTCACCATATTGCCCAGGCTAGTCTCAAACTCCTGACCTCAGGTGATCCACCCGCCTTGGCTTCACAGAGTGCTAGGATTACAGGTGTGAGCCACCATGCCCAGCCTGCTTCTTTTTTTTTTTTTTTTCTGAGACGGAGTTTCACTCTTGTTACCCAGGCTGGAGTGCAATGGCGCGATCTCAGCTCACCGCAACCTCCGCCTCCTGGGTTCAAGCAATTCTCCTGCCTCAGCCTCCCGAGTAGCTGGGACTACAGGCACGTGCCACCATGCCCAGCTAATTTTTTTATTTTTAGTAGAGACGGGGTTTCACTATGTTGACCAGGATGGTCTCAATCTCTTGACCTCGTGATCCACCCGCCTCCGCCTCCCAAAGTGCTGGGATTACAGGCCAGCAGCCTGCTTCTTATATTTTCTATTGAGTTTATTTCTCTGATGCTCTTCTTAGTATTTGTGTATGCCTTTTTCAGCATTGCCAAGAAAAACAAAGGGAAGGTGATTAGTTATCTATTATGGTTATTAGCACACCAAGCAGGAGGCTACCCACTCCACCTTACATCTCAGAGGGGAACATGGGGAGTGTGCTGAAATAAAAGTGAGACATCCAGGGGAAAGGTGAACACACATGTCAGAGTCCTCAGAGTCCTATTCGTGAGTTTCTTGCCCAGCCTGCAGGCTGGGCTCTTGTCAGAGAAACCTTGACACTTCTGGATTCTCCTGCATAAAAGAAGAGGGTGAGCTCTAACAACTACCTGTGCTTTATTAAGATAAATATGTTCAGAAACCAGGTCTTAACTCCTTCCTCTTATCAGAGAATGACAGTCATCATTCAGGTTGGTGTGGTCCTATAGGCAGCAATGATTGATCATAAAAAAGGACGGAGTGCACATCTGACATAAGTAAGAATCACTATTCAGGCCATTCTCCATTGAAGCAGAAGGTGACAGGTTGTGTTCCAAAAGATTGTTTGACACAAGCTACACCCTGCCAGCCACTAGCCTACCAGACGACTAGGAACCAGTCTTTTTAAAACAGAGCTTGAAGCAAAGGACTATTTCTAAAACAAACCATAAAACCTCTCACAGGTAACTCCCAATGGCTGCTCTAACATTCTCAAATAAATTGCTACTGGCTCCCCTGAAATCCCCCAGGAGGGAGAGAGAAGACAGGAAGCAGCTTCTGTTCCTTTTCCCCAAGACTCAAATGGGCTTTGGTAGAACCCCAAGATAAGAGCTATTCCTAGCCATTCAAGAAACCAGTCAATTTGAAACCAATCAATTATATTAAATATGTATACAAAGTATATTAAAGTTATATTAAAACTAGGCAAAGGGCAAAAATACAATGAATTCTGGTGTAAGACTTCTTCATGACTACTTTTATGGAATTCCAAACATGTTTCCTGCAGGTATAAAATTACAAAAAGCACTTAGATTGCCACACCAACCCCACAGCAATTGATTCAACATACAATGGTGCAAACCAGAATTCCAACCTATGCACCAGAAATAGAGCCCCTTCTCCCACTTAATAGTATCCAGAAGTTTCCCCTCATATAGTACATCTGCTGGGAAAAAGGGAACAAGTCCGGTAGCAGCGTTGGGGAGGCTCAGGGTCCTAGATCACAGAAGTTTCTGAGTCATGCAGATGGGTGCAAGAAGCAAATCATGGCAGATGAGAAGCAAAATGAAGGAAGACTAAGCCACAGTCATTCCTCTCAAAGGAAATTCTTTTTTTCTGACTAGGATTCTCCAAGACAATGCTTCCAAACTTAAAAGATCATCAGGATCATCTGGATGCTTTTTAAAAATGCAGATTCTAGATTCTAGAGCCTGACCACAGTCCTACTAAATTAGATGCCCCCCCACCCCTGCCAGAGGAAGGTCCATGAATCTGTGATTTCAAGGATGCACCTTAGGTGACTATAATGTTCACATATGTGTAAGCATCCACTCTAAGGTTCTTGATATCAGAATCGTGGACTGATACTACACCACACGTCACAGTTCTCAAGCATCCTTTAAGCCTTGGCTTACACATCGCTTCCTCTTAATGATCTTCCTACTTAAGCATCCCCTCCCCAAATGCACTACATCGTTTCCTTGATTTACAGCGCTTGCCCTGATTTGTAATTTCTTATTGTTTACTTGTTTATTGTTTGTCTTCCACTTGAGGGTCTAAGTTCCAACAAGGCAGTCCTGCTTCCTGCTAGACCCAGCATCTAACACAGAGCATGTGTATATCATCTTTGGTGAATGAAAGTGCACTGTAGCCATTGGTCTCGTTACATCTTATCTCCATGTCTATAGGTGGAGTCAAAGTTATTACACCTAAATTAATGAGATGAACCAGAACAGTTGAGTGGCTCAGGACTGCAGAGGAGCACCTGCAGGAGCAAGTCCAACATCCAGGCTCAGGCTTCCAGATTCACCTTCACTCCCTTCCTACTTTCTCACCCACCTCCCTTTAGAGAATATCAAACCTTGGCTCCAGTTTATTAATATCAAACTCACTGAAGAGCTGGTGCCTGTGTCTCAAGGTCTTATATTTATTTGCATGGCAGACAACAGTGCAACTCAGAAGCATAAGACCCCAGGAGCTTCTGGGCAAACCTTGAACACATTCTATGCATTTAACAAAGAAACAATAAATATGACGTAGAGTGGGGAAACAAGTTCATTAGAAAATCCTGGCTAATACTGCCCTAAGCAATTTACAGATTCATTGCTATTCTTACATGACATTCTTCACAGAACCAGAAAAAACTACTTTAAAATTCATGCGGAACCAAAAAAAGAGCTCGACTAGCCAAGGCAATCCTAAGCAAAAAGAACAAAGCCAGAGGCATCATGTTACCCAATTTCAAACTGTATTACAGAGCTACAGAAACTCACAAGACAGAAAGAACCATTTACTGGCCACATCTGTGATCAGTGAGAAATAAACATCTGGAATTAGAAATATACATGTGTGAGGGTGTTTTTTTTCACTTTTTATCTTATTTTTAATTGACAAATAATAATTGTATACATGCATGGGGTACAATGCTACGTTTTGATGCATGTACATTGTGGAATGATTAAGTCAGGATAATTAGCAAACCTATTGCCTCAAATATTTATTATTTCTTTATGGTAAGACATTTAAAAACCTTTCTTTGTAGCAGCTGGGCATGGTGGCTCACGCCTGTAATCCCAGCACTTTGGGAGGCCGAGGCAGGCAGATGACGAGGAGTTTGAGACCAGCCTGACCAACGTGGTGAAATCCAATCTCTACTAAAAATAAAAAAAAAAAAAAAACCTTTCTTTTTGTTATTTTGAGATATACAATACATTACTATTAACTACAGTCACCGAGCTGTGTGATCAGACACCAATACTTATTCCTCCTGTTTAACCAAAGTTCTGTACCGGTTAACCAGTACTCCCTCTTCAATCCACTTCCAGCCTCTCCTACACAGCCCAGGAAACCAGCACTCTACTCTCTACTGCTATGAGTTTGACATTTTTAGATTCCATATGTAAGTGAGCTCATGTAGGATTTGTTCCTCTTTAGCTGGCTTATTTCACTTAATATAATATCCTATAGGTTCATTCATGTTGTCACAAATGACAGAATTGCCCAGATTTTAAGGCTGCATAGCATTTCATTGCATATTTAAACACTGTCCCGCGTTTTAAAATCCATTCATCCACTGATGAACACTTATGTTGTTTCCATGTCTTGGCTATAGTGAATAGACATGTGAGATTTTTTTTATGAAAGCTTTTTTTCTTTTTACTTTTATTTTAGGTTCAGGAGTGCATGTGCAGATTTGTTACATGTAAATTTGTGTTATGGAGGTTTGTTGTACAGATTATTTTTCATCACTCAGGTATTAAGCCTAGTATCCATTGGTTGTTTTTCCTGATCCTCTCCTTCCTCCCACCCTCCACCCTTCAAAAGGCCCCAGTGTGTGTTGTTCCTCTCTATGTCCATGTGTTCTCATTGTTTAGCTCTCACTTGTAAGTAAGAATATGCGCTATTTGGTTTTCTGTTCCTACATTAGTTTACTAAGGATAATTGCCTCCAGCTCCATCCATGTTCCTGCAAAGGACATGATCTTGTTCTTTTATACAGCTGCATAGTATTCCATGGTGTATATGTACCACATTTTCTTTATCCAGACTATCACTGATGGACATTTAGGTTGATTCCAACTCTTTGCTATTGTGAATAGTGCTGCAATGAACATACAAGTGCATGTGTCTTTATAATAGAACAATTTATATTCTTTTGAGTTTATAGCCAGTAATGGGATGGCTGGGTCAAATGGTATTTCTGTCTTTAAGTCTTTGAGGAATTGCCTCAATGTGTGAGATTTTCATGGATGAATATTCTCCCGAAAGCTACATACCAAGAATAAACTTTGATAATAGTAACTAAAGGACCTGGGCATGGTGGCTCATCCTGTAATCCCAGCACTTTGGGAGGCTGAGGCAGGTGGATCACCTGAGGTCGGAAGTCCAAGACCAGCCTCACCCACATGGCAAAACCCCATCTCTACTAAAAATACAAAATTAGCCAGGCATGGTGGCACATGCCTGTAATCCCAGCTACTTGCGAGGCCGAGGCAAGAGAATTGCTTGAACCAGGGAGGAGGAAGTTGCAGTGAGCCGAGATCATGCCACTGCACTCCAGCCTGGACAAGAGCACAACTCCATCTCAAAAAAATAAATAAATATATAAATAAAGGAATTCTTAATAAAGCAGAGGACTTCGTTACAATGTAAAAAAATTACCTTTCCTCCTGAAAAAACGTATGTATTTTAAGTTTCCATTTTTGTATATCAATCTTTCTTAAAGCAAGACAGACTTAAAGGTTCAAAATTGAGTCAGTGTAATCTGAAATCAACTGATTAATAAAAATACACTATAATCAACATGCATTTTTAGCTTAATAACTCAGATAGAGTGACAATTTATCTTTTAAGTATCTGAAAAGATATCAACACCAAAGAGAAAAATGAGTATTTCTTTTTTAACTTAAATACAATTGCCAAGGAAATGTGCAAATGTTTTGTTTGGCACCTAAATTTTAAAAAGAAAAAAGAGGAAGCAATTTATTAGAATATAGTCAAATTTGTCAAAAGAAAATTTGAAAAGATTTAGAATCCTTTGAGTCATTTAAAAGCAGTTTGGTCAGATCATTTAAGCACCCTGCCTTCCCAAGGCTACTTTCAAGATGATTATTATAATTACTATATCATCATTATTATGCCAAGTTAATTATTATTATTATGCTATCTTCCATGTATGGAGATACAGCTACTGACCTAAGGAGTATGTGTGTGTGTGTGTGTGTGTGTGTGTGTGTGTGTATGTGTGTGTGAGTTTTGCAAGGAGGGGAAAAGGAAGTAGTACTTTTTTTGTTTTGGTTGTATTTTGTTCTTTGCTAAGATGGGTGAGCATTGCTCCTGTTCCCTGCCTCCTGGAGATCAGTAACATCATTTTCAAGCTGACAAGACAAGATGAGAGCAGGAGAATCTGGAGCACAACAATGGTGACTGACTCACACACAACTCACGGTCACGATCACAAGTCTCACTAACATTGGCCTATTGCCTAAACCAGTGAGTTCTCCAGCTTCAGAGGCACGATAACCCCCACTGAGAATTATAGCTGTGTACAGCAAAGCACCTGTGCATGGCTTAGACATCTGATTTCTATGTCAGGACAAAAAGGTTCCAGTGCCCCAGCCCCAGGTGGGGATTCTGAGAGCTTGAGGAGGCACTGCATTTAGTGGAACTGGCCGTGCTGGAGGGTAGAGCCAATAGAGATCAAAGCTCAGCATCCTGCAAAAGCTGCAGTTAAGATCCAAGGAAAGAGTGCACTAGCATCCACAGGAACTGGACTGAGGGAAGAAAGCCAGATCACGGGCAGCGGGCATAAGCAGCAGGGCAGAGCAAGATGGTGGAGGAATGAGGGTAAGAATCGGAGCCTACAGAGGTCTTCTGAGCCACTTGAAAGCTGTGAGCATAGCCTGAGGCCTCAAAAGTGGACAGAAAGGAAGCTGGAGGGGTACAGTTCCAGCTCCCACAGTAAAGACAGAAGAAAGCCTAATTCTAACACTGACCACTCAGCAAGTATGTGACATTGTGGCATGAATGATGGTGACCAATTTCAGGAATCCAAACTTTATTTCAGACATCACTTTAAACTTTTTAGGCAAAATATTTTATAAAAGTAATTAAGTAGAAAATCAATTGATGAGGTCTTAATTTCCTTTCTTTGCCCATACAAACTCTGAATGGAGCACCAACAGACAACAAACTCACTATAGTTAGATAGAGAAGGAAGAACAAGAGACTTTAATAATAATTTACAAACTATAATTTGACCTTAGATAAATAAGAAATCAAAGAAATCTAAAATTTCCTACTCCAGCGGCAGCAAGATTAGGTCATATTTCGGGAAGACACTATGAAACAACCCTGAAAATGCTTTGTGGCCATTTCTTCCGCTGGTTTTTGTTTCAGTCTACACCTCCAAACACAATACACACAGACATTCACATGCGCACCCATGAACACAGACCTGTGCCTCTATGAGAGAAGTTAAGCAAAAAGGCCCATTTCTGCATTTCCAGGGCACTGGCTCTCTGCTCCTTCATTCCATCCATCCACCTTCCCACTTCTAATAAACTTCATGAGCCAATGCCTCAGCAGGCAGACTCTCCATGAAATTTCCAGACCCACTCCAGGAACCACAAAGGGCTCTGGACTTAATCCCACACACAACCAGATCTTGCTGATTGGAGACATAATCAGAGATTTTAAAGTCCAGACCTGGATAGAGAAAACATAAAGACAGCCCATGAGCTTATGTGTTTAGGGCTATCTCCCTACGCTCCTCAGCAATTAAACTTGATTATAACCAACAGCTCCCATCATAATTACCAGAAGCCCATAGCAAGAGCATCTCATGAGGAAGCTATTTATAACCTGAAAGCTCTATGTTCTTTCTCCCGTGGTCACTCTTTGCTTCGTAAGGGAGCTCTCAACACACTCTCCAGACACAAGGAAGCAGAGAGTCCGTGCGTCGCTATGGCGGATGGGGTGGATGCCTAATGGAGAGGCTTGGCCCAGCCAAGAACACTCTGATGCAATGAAACCCACATCTCTTGTACCTCTTGGCTCAGAGTCGACCAAACGCACAGCACCCAAGCAAGAGTCATCAGCACGAGCGTGCTGAGCAAGCTTATCACATGAGGCAGGCAACCAACCCGTTCAGAAAAGTCACAAGAAGAACTGTACCCTGCCAGCTAAAATGAAAGCTAACACCACTCTCTTCCTGAACAGAATTAAATTTTAAAAGTAATGACAGCCCACATTTTTGAGTGTTTAACCATAGGCCAGGCCAGGCCGTGTTTTAAGTGCATCCTGGGCACTGGCCCACATGATCCCTGCATTAACAAAGGCAGGATTGGGCACAGAAAGGCCGCAGAAGCTGCCCCAGGTTGCAGACCTGGCCCAAACAAAGTCAGGATTTGAATCCAGGCAGCTGGACCACAGGGGCCACTCTCTTACCAAGATTCAACTACTTTGAGTATGCTAGCTTCTGAACCTAGGCTACAGTAGATTTAGAAGAAACCAAGAATGGTTCTGACATGGCCATTTGCAGCCACCTATAATTCAATTCCATCATTTTACAAATGTGAAAACTGAAACCCAGAGATGTCAAGTGACTTGCTGGAAGTCACGAAGCTCAAAGCTCATCTTAAATCATGCAGAATAAATGGTGCTAAAGAAACCCTGTCACCCTGTCACGCCAGTTAGAATTGCGATCATTAAAAAATTTAGAGACAACAGATGCTAGAGAGGATGTGGAGAAATAGGAATGCTTTTACACTGTTGATGGGAGTGGTAAATTAGTTCAACCATTGTAGAAGACAGTGTGGCAATTCCTCAAGGATCTAGAAATAGAAATTCCATTTGACCCAACAACCCATTACTGGGTGTATACCCAAAGGATTACAAATAGTTCTATTATAAAGGCACATGCACACGTATGTTCATTGTGGTACTGTTTACAATAGTAAAGACTTGGAACCAACCTAAATGCCCATCAATGATAGACTGGATAAAGAAAATGTGGCACATATACCATGGAATACTATGCAGCCATAAAAAACAATGAGTTCATGTCCTTTGCAGGGACATGGATGAAGCTGGAAACCATCATTCTCAGCAAACTGACACAACAACAGAAAACCGAACATCACATGTTCTCACTCATAAGCGGGTGTTGAACAATGAGAACACATGGACACAGGGAGGGGAACATCACACACCAGGGTCTGTTGGGTGGTCGTAGGGGGCTAGGCAAGGGATAACAGAAGGTGGGGGCATTGGGGAGGGATAACAGTAAGAGAAATACCTAATGGAGATGATAGGAGGATGGATGCAGTAAACCACCATGGCATGTGTATACCTATGTAACAAACCTGCATGATCTGCACATGTACCCCAGAACTTAAAATATAATTTTAAAAAAGAAATCCTCAAACTAGATTTTAAATTCCTTGGGGATCAGGAGCTACTTCTTAAGGTTAGTTTTAGAAACACAGTACATATGGTATAGCAACTCCCCTCTCCCACTATTCCTAACCCTAAGCAAGTTTTCAAAAAAAAAATCATAGCTTAGATTAGAAGCCTTCTGAGAAGACATGGGTCAAACATTGTACGGAAAAGAAACTGAGGTTCTGAAAGCTTATGCGATCTGGTCAAAGTAGCGTCAGTAATTGCAGACTAGTTTGTGTCAAATTGCACATTAGTCTTCTACGTAGAGTTTATCATTTGTATAAAATTGGATGACCTGCAAGCTTTGTGTCCTAAATTAATAATTTCCAAAATATAATATGAGTCTCAAATAAGTAAATGAATAAGTGCCCCACCAGAATCCATGTGAGAACCCTATGGACCTCTCCCTGTGGACCTCTCCTTGACAACAATAGTTCTAGAACCTAAAAGGAAAGAAAGTGTACAGAGGAGAACTTTTCACAACCAAAAACCTGAAGCCAGCAATTTGGAGTAACACTACCCCTCATTCTGTGGCTTGTATTCACTACCACTGCCTTCCACCAATCCTAAGGGAAGACATTCAAACTAATTTCTTCTAAGAGTTTAACAATAATAAAATAACTGGAGACACAGAGCAGCAAAACCAAATTTTGGAATCCTTTTCTAAGATTTATATATATCATTAAGTAAGTCTTTCTCACAGGTAATTTTTCAGATTCCTCTACGAAGATTTTTGCATCTTGTTAGAAGTTGCTGCTGTCCTCTACCTAAGGGAAAGCCATTAAAATGCAGTTCAAATCAGAGCACATTTCCTTCCCAGATGAAATTCAACACCAGAGACATAAGCATCTTTCTAGACAAAATACTGGCATGGCAAATATCTTCCCCAAAAAATGTAAAGGCATTCTGCAAATGAGGATTGTTGGTGTGTCATTATATGTTGATCAGAAATTGATTTATAGCCAGGAAGTCTAAGATCGGGGATTCACTCTATGCAGTCATATTCACTTAAATTTCTCACTTCTCTTTCCAAAAAAAAAAAAAAAAGAAGTATCTTAAAACTTCTTTGACCTTTGTAAGAATTTAAGGTGAAAAAACTAGGGAAACACCTGACAAAACCAAGACTCATTAAAGTATTATTGCTAAGAATTCTCAAGTGCTAGAAAACCAGGAACTGTACAATTCCATTTCACACACTTGCAAATTATATCATTTCATTCTGCTGAGAATATTAATTATATAAATATGCTTTTTACTTTTAAGCAAGGGTAAACTGCACCTGTCTTTCTAAGTTATATTAGGGAACAAGGATTAGCATGTTTGCAGGGTGACAGTTTAATGAGCAGTCACAACTCCCTGGAGGGGAAGTAGGCTCTGAATTCACCGTCAGGTAATACACAGTTGCTGGAAGAAAAGGAGAGAAAGGAATGCCTGAATCCCCAGGGACAGCTGTCCTGCGACAACATCTCTCAAGCTGCCGAGAGGTGGAAAAAGTGCTCAAGGAATAGGCTTCTGATGGCTCAGGGATTCCTCTGGAGACCTGAGTCCCAAGTCCCAGAAAAAGACCACATCAAGCTGGACTGAACAAAGCACAAAACCAAAGTACTGAAACACTTAAGAGGTGACAGGAATCTAAGAAACCACTACTAGCCTTACCCTTTTGTTTCCTCTATAAATAATAAAAGCAAAAAAACTCAGCCAAAGTCACACTAGAAGTTTATGGACTTTTCCCTCTCCTCTTCATAATGCCAATGGTTAGATCCTTGGCTCTGGAGGAAGATCTGAGTCCTGGTTTTATCACTTTTTAGATGACCTTCAGCACATTATTTAACTTCAATTTCCTCATCTGTAAAATGTGGGAAATAGGTTAACTACTATGTAGAGTTGTTCTGAGGATAAAATGAAATGATAAGTATTTAGACCAGAAACTGTAATAAACTACTAGGGAAAAAAAACATAGAGGAAGAACTAAATGACATTGATCTTAGCAATAATGTTTTGGATATGACCCCAAACGTGCAGGCAACAAAACCAAAAGTATACAAGTGGGATTGCATCAAAATAAAAAGCTTCTGCACAGCAAAGGAAACAATTAACAGTGTGCACAGACAGCCCACAGATCGGGAGAAAACATCTGCAAGCGATACATTCAACAAAAGGTTAATATCCAAAATATACAAGTTCAAATACCTCACTAGCAAGAAAACAAAAAATTCAATTAAAAAATAGGCAAGGGACTTGAACAGACATTTCTCAAAAGAACACATACAATTGACCACCAGACATGAAAAGAATCCTTAATATTCCAAATAATCAGGGAACTGCAAATTAAAACCACAATGAGATATCACCTCACACCTGTCAGAATGGCTATTACCATCAACAAGTTTTGATGAGGATGAGAAGAAAGGAGAAAACTTGTATTCTGTTAATGGGATGTAAATTAGCACAGTCATTACGGAAAGCTTTATGGAGGTTTCTCAAAAGACTAAAAATAGAATTACCATATGATCCAGCAATCCCACTGCAGCGTATTTGCCAAAATACCCAAAGTGATTTACCAAAGATTTGAAATCACTTTGTCAAGGAGATATTTGCATTCCCATGTTTATTGCCGTGCTATTCACGATAACCAAATTACGGAATTAACCCAAGTATCCATCAATAAATGAATGGATATAGAAAACTATCCCAACTTAAAAAAAAAAAAAAGAAGAAAATTCTGTCATTTTCTACAAGATACGTGGTGTTAGAGAACATTATGCTAAGTGAAATAACCCAGGCATAGAAAGACAAACATCACATGTTCTCACTTATGAAGCATCACAATCATGTTCACTTGTGAAATCTAAAGCAATCAAACTCATAGAAGCATAGAGTAAAACAATAGTTACAGAGGCTGTGGGACGGGGGAAGTGAGGAGATGATGATTAAAAGGGTACAAAATTTCAGGCAGGAAAAATTTTTTTAAAAATCTATCTCACAGTATGGTGAATATAGTTAATAGAGTGTGTACATTTCATAATTGTTAAAAGTAAATTTCAAATGTTGTCACCATAAAAATGCTAAGTATTTGAAATGATAGATATGTTCATTAGCCTGAGTTAATTGTTCTGCATCTTATTCATGAATCATAACATCACTTTGTACCCATAAATTTATGCTGTTATAAATTATCAAATTATAATTTTTAAAATGCCTGGCATATTTTAAACACTTGAAATATTTGCTGTTAAAATAGCCCTTGTTAGACTTCCACCTGTGAAACCATATCACAGTTGTAGGGTTCTTGTTGTTGTTATTGTTAATTAAGCTCTCCTTTACTTTTAAGAAAAATTCTAGGTCTTATAACTCCTCATTAAACCTATCCTACAGCTCCTCTTGATGTCCATTTACTTCATTGATGAGCTCTGCTTTAGACTGCTGATTAACTGCTTTCTAGCTTTCCGGAATTCCTTGCCTTGATGTTTCTTTTCGTAAACTGACCACAACTAAAAGAGAGCTACGATATCAACACACACACACACACACACACACACACACACACAATTACATCATTCTCTCTTCAAGGATTACAGTATTTCCAACTCCAATAATATGATCCAGGAAATCCCCATGGTTAAATTTTTTTAAGCTGATGGGAACTAAAGTAACTCTAGAAACCAGGAAAGCCCTAATATTTTTGCACCCACTAAAAATAATCCACTGGTATCTTCTCTGAACTACTAACAGCACAGTATAGTATAGATACTACAATATCTACGATGTAGCAACGAGTAACACACGGTTAATTTCTATTTCCTATCCCTTGCTTGCTAGAAGACTTTCTTAATTACAAAGAGAGATTTTTCCTAAGTCTCCTCCATCCATATATTCAATACTTTTCTGATTTTATGAACAGAGATTTTGACTTTCAGTTCCAAGATATAAGGAACTCAAGATATTGAGTAACTTAAAAGCTTAAGATGAAAAAGTTTAGAGCATCCCTAATGGCGATGCTTTATTGGATAATTATTGGATATTGGGGGGCTCTTCTGGACATGGTATTATGTTGAGTAACATCCCCGGCCTAAACACAATGAAATACCATAGACCCTCTCCAAGTTGTGACAATCAAAAATTACTCCAGACATTGCCAAATGTCTCCAGAGGGGCAAAATCATCCCTGATTGAGAACCACTATTTTAGAATGACTTGAAACTTACAACGGGAACTGAAGTGAAGAACCTGCGACACCTGAGTACTGTAAAATTGCAAATGGTGGTTGAGGAGGGGGACCGGGCAGCTCTGGGACCCCATCTCTTTTTCTCCAGCAAAAGGAAACTGAAAACACAGGAAACAGGGTGCAAGTACGGGCTACTGCAGGAGCACCCAACACAGCAGAACACATCGACAGGAACCCATAGTCTCTACCTCCAAGTATTCCAATCTCTTTCCCCAGAAACACACAGTAGAACAACTCAAACCCACAGGTATGTTTCTTCACCTTCATTTCTCTCCCGGAAGACTTTAATCTTAACATGCTTACTGTAAAATCCACTTTGCCTTCATCTTTCTTTTCCCAAATCCCTATTTCTTCTTTTTAAAATTATGCCCAAAAGAAATGACTTGAAATTCCCACATATCTGAGAGAACTATTCTCATAACTGAAGTACAGACTCATGTTATTTAACACGTGCTAGAATGTTGCATAGGCTGGGAGAAGTGACTTTACGACAAAGGACTTGAACTTTTCAAAATTTCCATTTATATCGTAATTATTTTTTTTAATTCAGATGGATTTATAGTCCATATATCCATTCAGACTCAAGTCAATTTGACTGTATAGCCTGGAGAGATTTCTTAATTTTTAAAATCATCTTAATCATGTATAAGTGTATACAGTGGTGTTAAGTATATTCACATGATCGTGCAACAGATCTCTCAGAACTTTTTCATCTTCGAAAGTATTAATAAAGCTCTAAACCCATTAAAGAACAACTTCCTCCCAATTTGCCCCTCCCTTTGGCCCCTGGCAACAACTATTCTACTTTTTGTTTCTATGAATTTGACTTTCTCATACAGGTGGAACCATATAGCATTTGTCTTTTTGCGACTAGCTTATTTCACTTAGCATAATATCCTCAAGGCTACTTCATGTTGTGCGTTAGACTTTCCTTCTCTTTGAAGGCTGAATAATATTATATAGATATCATTTCTTGATTATCTGTTCTTCTGCTGATGAACCCTCGGCTTGCTTCCACCTCTTGGCTATTGTGAATATGCTGCTATGAACACCTGTGTGTAAATATTTCTTCAAGACTCTGCTTTCAATTCTTTTGGATCTATACCAGAACTAGGATTGTTGGATCATATGATAATTCCATTCTTAATTTTTTGAGGAGCCACTATCCTGTTTTCCCTTGCTCAAATCACCGTTTGGGATTTGGGTTTTCTTGCCTGCCAAATTATCATTTTGACAAATGAGATCAAGTGAGATGATCTCTAGGAAACATCTTGGCTTGAATAGTACCCCTGGAGAGAACCTGAGCCAACCATACCAGCATGTCCCTTTCTCTGTATGATCAAGTCTTTTCAATAGAAAAACTTCTGATCCTTATTCTCCAAAATCATCCAATATGGACCTTACATTTGTCTGTCACCAAACTCTCAATTCACTGCTAACATTTCTAGATTGTCTTTAAAGAAAAAAGGCAGAGCCAAGTATGTGGATTTGTTTGCTTTTCCCCACCAAGAGGCCTTAGAAGGTGAGCTCACCTGGGGTTACATGGCTTGCAGACTCATCTCTGACATCCAGAGTTTTACCAAAAGGGAGAAACCCAACTGCACACAGCCTTCTGAGTAGGGAGTAGACAGAAAGTGGTGTTTCTTCTGGTGAATATCAAAATGGACACCATTCATCTCAGGTCACTGCTCTCACTGAACGTATCAGTGATCCTATGACACAACTGTGAAATTCTAAGAAGTAGCCACAGTTTATTAAATACCCAAAACTGACATCTACTTTCACAAATGCAGTAAGATATTTTTCCTAATGAAGTAGAACTGCAATTAGCCCCTGATTTTACCAAAAGCAGTTCCAACCGCAAATCCAGAGAGACAGGGACTTCTTGCCAGTGAAAAGGGCCAAATATCTCTGGTCTCTGGGTCCTTGCTGCTCAAAATGTGGCCCTTGGATCAGCAGCAATGGACTCCCCTGGGAGCATATTAGAAGCACAGACTTTCAGGTCCAAGCCAGCTTTACAGGAACAGAATCTGCATCTTGACAAAATCCTCTGAGAGTCTCACATACATTCAGGTATCAGAAAGACTGTTTCAGACCACACAGATAACAGAATTCATAGCAATGTGAGAGGAGAGATCAACAAAACCCTGTTTGAAAACTCTATCATAAATATTACTAAAAATGCTGCTCTCTGTTATTTGTGGGTGGGCTGAATGAATCAATGCGCACCCACTCTCTTTTCCACAGAGAGGCAGTAAAAACCCTTTGTTTTGCAATTAGACCCTGCAATGGACTTGTTTCCCAGCATCATAGATGAATTTGTCATAGAGGCCAAAAATGACCATCACACAGCTGATCAAAATTCAGTCATTGCTGTTGTACAGAAGACATAGCTATGGCACAAATCAGCTGTCTGAGGCACACACAAAACTCATGAGCGCCCTAACGAGAAGCTGATGCTGTGCAGTCTTCCATTCATGGCACCACATCACTCCAGGTGATTCTCTCTGTGTCCTGAAATCATCCCCCCAAATCCCTCAACCATCATTCAGCCTCATATTAGTTTTCAGTGGAGATTATTTGTTATTTATTCATGATTTGCAAGGAGGCTATTTCCAAAAAGGATTTTATGTGGTTTACAAAAGTAAGCACATTGTAAACAAGACAGGCAAAATTAAAGCAGCATTTTTAAATAGGTTCCTAGTCTTAGGAGACAATGTGTATTCCCACTCTCGATGCCTCCTTTCTCACATTTTCTCTGCATCCACTGCTCCTCCTTGGGAAGGGAGAAGGGGGTTAATGTGACTGATGAATTTGAAATAAACCGAGCATGCTCAGCCCAGTTCCTCTTTTTCGCCTCTTGGGAGCACGTATGCACATGGGGAGTGAAACTGTAGTCCTGCTCATTTCTGGCATAAGTCCCACCTAAACACCACCGCCACCCCCTGCTCCCCATGGGAGACCCCAGGCAACCACACTGCTTGGGTCCAGCATTGCCCATGGCTAGATGGGCAGGCCTATTTATTTCTTCTCTTACTAGAAAGTCCACCAGCACAAAAATATGAGCTACATTCTGTAACCTCGATTCTATCAGTTTTTAAAAGTGATGTTTTGGCCTCCATGTGCTCCCTTTGTCTTATTTCTCAATTAGCTCCGAACTCAAGGTGAAGAAGGAAGTGCTATTTACTGAGCCTCTTTAAAATCCCAACAAAAAGAATCAGAAAAACTAAACTACAGGGTGCTTAGGATAGTTGCTAATACTGGTCAAAAAAAAAAACAGTTCTGGGCCAGGTGCAGTGGCTCATGCCTGTAATCCTAGCACTTTGGGAAGCCAAGGCGGGTGGATCACCTGAGGTCAGGAATTCAAGACCAGCCTGGGCAACATGGCGAAACCCCATCTCCACTAAAAATACAAAAATTTTCCAGGCATGGTGGCATGCACCTGTAGTCCCAGCTATTCGGGGAGGCTGAGACAGGAGAATCTCTTGAACCCAAGAGATGGAGGTTGCAGTGAGCCAAGATCATGCCACTGCACTCCAGCCTGGGTGACAGATTAAGACTCTGTCTCAAAAACAAAACAAACAGTCCAGAATTTTCTGGCTACTAGGGCAATCGTGTGAACGTCACTGGTGTGGTCGATATGATGGAAGCCATTCGGCACTCATTCCACCATCCTCTCACCTGTCTTCCTCTCCCATATAACCTGGAAAATCTAAAACCTGCCTTCTCAAAATCATGTTAACTGGAATAGGCCAGAGAACTCTGTTTGGCCAATAGGACATCCTCTAGAGGAAGCAGGCACTGCCTCCTCCACTTTTCCCTTCTGTGGGAACAGCTGTGTGATACCTGAGGCATGGCAGCCATCACTATGAACAGCCCAGGAGGAAGAGAAGAGAAACCTGGCAGCACTCAAGGCTGTGCCAGCCCCTGACTGCCTACCTTAGCTGGCTTATATAACTCAAGACAAAGAAAATCCTAACTTGTCAAACCACTGGTACACATGGTTATATGGTTCCAGAGAACACTGAACACATATGTATCTCTCATTGTATATATCACTATAAATAAAATCATATCGAAATTGATCTGTAGATTGCTCTATATAACATTGCTGAAATACTGATCTAGACTGGTCCATAGGCTGGTCACAGTGGTTCACACTTGCAATCCCAGCACTTCGGGAGGCTCGGGCAAGATGATTGCTTGTGGCCAGGAGTTCTAGACCAGCCTGGGCAACATAATGAGACCCTGTGTCTACAAAAAAAAGTATTTAAAAAAAATAATAAAGTTTAAAAAAGATTTTTCCATACAATATTTCTCATATTCAGAAAAAAATACCAAAAAGAGCAAATATATCTGTACATATATTAAAACCATATATGTGTATATAGAGACATATATACACATATGTATTTCTATTACTATAAAATCTTGAAGAAATACAATTCGACTAATTTGAATCTCATTCTACTTTTAGAAGACTGAAGAAATATCAAAAAAAAAAAAAAATTACCCAGGCATGGTGGCACACATCTGTAATCCCAGATACTCAGAAAGCTGAGGCAGGAAAATCACTTGAACCCAGAAGGTGAAGGCTGCAGTGAGCTGAGATCAGCCTAGGTGACAGAGTGACATTCTGTTTCAAAAAATTAAATTAAAGTAAAGTGAATTTAAGAAATGAAGAAGAAGAAGGAGAAGGGGAGGAGAGAAGAAGAGAAGGAAGAGAAGAGGAGGAGGAGGAGAAGGAGAAGGAAGAAGAAGAAGAAAAAGGAAGAAGGAAGAGGAGGAGGAGGAAGGGGAAGAGATGGGGAAGGAGAAAGGGAGGAGGAGGAAGGAGGAGGGGAGGAGAGAAGAAGAGGACAAAGTGGAAGAGGAGGAGGAGGAAGAAGAAAAAGAAGGAGGAGGAAGGGGAAGGGGAAGAAGGAGGAGGAGAAGGAGAAGAGGGAGGAGGAGGAGAAGGAAGAGAAAGAATAGGAGAGGAGAGGGAGAGGGAGGGGGAGAAAGAGAAAAAGAAGGAGAAGAAATAGGCCGGAATAGACCAGGCACAGTGGCTCAAACTTGTAATCCCAGTATTTTGGGAGGCTAAGGAGGGCAGATCACTTGAGCCCAGAAGTTCGAGACAAGCCTGGGCAACATAGCAAAGCCCCATATTTACAAAAAATACAAAAATTAGTCATGCATGGTGTTGCACACATGTAGTCCTACCTACTCAGGGAGACTGAGGTAGGAGGAACACTTGAGCCCAGGGAAGTTGAGGCTGTAGTCAGCCATAATTACACCACCGCACTCCAGCCTAGGCAACAGAGTGAGACTCTGTCTCAATGAATAAATGAAAGAAAGACAGAAAGAACGATAGAGAAAGAAAGAGACAGAGAGAGAAAGAAAGAAAGAAAGAAAAAGAAAGAAGAAAAAGAAGACAGAGAAAGACGAAAGAAAGAAAGAAAAAGAAAGAAAGAAAGAAAGAAAGAAAGAAAGAAAGAAAGAAAGAAAGAAAAACAATATGGCCAGGCACAGTGGGTCATGCCTATAATCCCAGCATTTTGGGAGGCCAAGATGGGTGGGTCACCTGTGGTCACGAGCTGGAGACCAGCCTGGGCAACATGGCGAAACCCTATCACTACTAAAAACACAAAAATTATCTGGGCGTGGTGGTGGGTGCCTGTAATCCCAGCTACTCGGGAGGCTGAGGCAGGAGAATCACTTGAACCAGGGAAGCAGAGGTTGCAGTGAGGCAAAATAGTGCCACTGCACTTCAGCCTGGGGGACAGAGCAAGACTTGGTCTCAAAATAAAATTAATAAATAAAATTAAAATAAAAGCAATAATAACTACTTCCAAGCATTTCCTTGGACCTGTCCTTGTTCACCATACATCCTGCCGCAGTCCATGCGGACAAATGTAGATCCACAGTGGTGAAATGGCAAACCACAAGCCCCTCAAACTTCAAAGGAGTTTTCACGATGTTATAGCAGGTGCAAATACGCATTACTTCAATGCATTAAAGAAAGATGATCATCAAATGTTGGCTGCAGAGAGTTCTCATGATAAAACCTTTAGTCCTGAGAAAATTCAATTAATCAGGTTATAACATTACTAAAACACTGACCAAAATGTTTCTGTACAATGTTTCCCAGGAATGCTCACTTATACAATGTTTTAATTTCCCACACAATGTTTCTTTTCTTTTTTCTAACTATAAAAAAAGATACATTTAAGGGTTTTCATACTTGGAAAGAGCAAACTATCTCTCACTCTCCTCTCTGCCCACACCCTAGGATGAGTTTGAATTCTCCTTGGACAGAACAGAGCCTCGTCCCTTACAGTTTGCGGCACACCCGCATACACGGAATCCCACTTGGTCTTCAAAATGTTGCAGCAAGAGAAACAAACGTGCTAATCCCCATGTGAAAATAGAGGCTAGGAGAAGCCAAAGGGTTTGTCTAAAGTTCCATGACCAGTCGTTGGTAGAGTGGGACTAAAATACAATTTTCTGCCTCTTTATCCAGTGCTCTTTCTAAGGCATGGGGCCAATTCTAGCCCTTCTCTGTCATGTAAAGTCAGCACTGACAGTTAGTGGAAGAGACAGCACCCACCCTGCTTAACTGATGGCTGACCCGTGACAATCATTGATGATACTGAATTTCACCAAATCAGAGCTGAGGCTTTGTATTCTAGAAATGCATCCTTTTCTTCCTTTCCCCACCTAGTTTGCCACTCTTACTCTTTTCCCTGTTGAATCATGAATTTCTTGTTCCCAAAGGATCACCTTTTCTCTCTTTCTTTATAGGTAAGATATAATTACAAATTATGGTCTAGTTGCTAACCTTGCTTCTTATTAATACCTCCAAAGCTTTCTCTATGCTCCTTGTCAACCCTAAGCCTCTCTCCTTGTAGATGTTAAGGCATTTAGTGGCTATAAACGCTTCTATATCTCATCTATGACCACATCTCTTCTACACTTAAGGCTGCCAGAATGTTAACACAGAAGTTTCAAAAGATTAAGATATATACTTACATCCATTTCAATGGTTTTTACATTACTGCAGATATTTGTTCCTGCACATAATTACTAACCTACTACCTGATTTTTTTTCTTTCCTCTGAGGTTATAATGAGAAGTTAGAAAGATGAACAGGAAGGTTAAGAAAGGGGTGGATGATGAAAAATGTAATACAGAACAGCTTTGTGAAAAATAAGAAAGGTATTTTAACCCGTTATGTATTGGGAGATGTCTCACAACATAATTGGTCAATACTGCTCATATTCTAAGGTTATAATAGTCTCTGATTCTAATTTGTGCAGAGGTAGGTCTATCAAACCTACTTTAAAGGATTTAGAGAACAATCTTATTTTGATCATGTTTTGATGACTTCGAGGCAATTCTGCATTCTGCATTCTTCTGCGCTGTTGGAAAACTGCTGAACCTGGCACATCCTTCAGTTTCCATTGGCTCTCAGGGCTTCTTGCCAAGGAGCCATGCACTGCAGAAGGAAACTCAAGGGCCCTGGGGTCAGAAAGGCATGGGGTTGAGGCCCTTAAGTAAGCCACTTAAACTCTCTGAGCCTGTTTCCTCATCTGTAACATAGGGAAAAAAATCTCCATCTCATACGTTCATTGAGAACATTAAGTGAAATAATAGATGTAAGATTTCTAATACTCAAACTACTGTAGCTTTTACTGAAATCCACTTAATAGGAAGCAGAATTCTCTCAGTTTCTAAAAGAATGTATCCTAATGCATTCATCAAATTTTTTTCCAGAAAAAAGCAATTTAATCAATATCTTTAAAAAAAGAAAAGAAGGAGGAAAGTGAATGCCATTTCTATTCCTTTCCTTCCCTTGCTCACGTCATTTTACACCCCTATCTTGAATCAGCAATATTGACCTACACTAAAAACACCTCAAATGCTGGGACTGTGTCTCATTTTTGGTCTTCCCAAAATTAGCAGAGTACCTAGCACAGAATATGCACTTCATATTCACTGCTGTTTTTCTTCTTGATGGGCAACCACTACCAGAAAAGTTAAATCTCAGGGCTCTTGTAAGTAGATGTCCTCCCTTTCGATAGGGTTCTGCCTGTAATTTTCACAAAGCAAGTCTGCATTCTACCAAAGGTGGGATGGAAGGAAGATCCAAGTTTTCAAAGTAAATAGAGGCAAAGATCAGCAAGAATACAAAAAAAAAAAAAAACTGGGATATTTACACAGAGTCCAGGTATCACTCTACAGATTAATTATTATTTCCAAAGTGAGAACTGTATTTTTACAATGGAAAGACCCACCAATCACTCATTCAGCCAAATGGTTACGCTTAATACCACTAATGAACGGCAAGGTGCATGTAATATAAAACACCCAGCATCGCCTCTGACATAGTCTGACCAAAAACGTTTTGTCCGAATTTAGTCAAGCCTCAGGCTGATCTTCTAGTATACAAGAAATATAGGGAATGGAGGAACAAGGTAAGTCACACCATGAGGAAATGATCAGATACATCTAAAATGTGGTACATTAGTCTTGTCCCTTCAAAAAGTCTATGCCATAGAAAAAGAAAAAAGCTGAGGCACAGTTCTGGATTATAAAAGGCTAAAATGGCTAACAGCCAAATGCAATGCATGAATGAATGTTGATTAGGTCCTCATTTAAAAATAATTATTATTAGCCTGGGAAGCATGATGAAACCCTGTCTCCACAAGAAATTAGCTGGGGATGGTGCATAGGTCTATAGTCCCAGCTACTTGAGAGGCTGAGGTGGGAGGATTGCTTGAGTCTGGGAGGCAGAAGTTGCAGTGAGCCGAGATTATGCCACTGCACACCAGCCTGGGTGAAAGAAAGACCCTGTCTCAATCAATCAATCGATCAATATGAAAGACTTTCAGAGGACAATTGAGGAAATCTGAATATGGCCTGAATATTTAATATTAGGGAATGATTATGAACTTTCTTAGGATGTTGATGTTCCTTCAGTTATGTAAAAGAATACCCTCAGTTTTAGAAGATTCCCTAGCAGTGTCTGCAGTTACTTTTAGAGGGCTTAGCCTCTCATCCCCCAAAATATATTTCTATACATTCACACACTCACACATAGGCTGATAAAGCAAGCATGACAAAATAAACAATTATTGGGTCTACGTGATGGATATACTGATACTTATTACACTGTTGTTTCAACTTTTCTGTGTGTTTAAAATTTTGTCTTAATAAATGTTAGAAAACATGGAGGCAAGGTAATAAGCAAGCTAGTCTTTTCTACCCAGTAAGGAAATTTCTTTCTATTTGCATGTAGTAATAAAAATAAATTACAAAACGCTCATCCTGGCCCATTGAGACAGTTACTGGGGATTACTGAGGTCTTACACACCCCTCTATAACAGCATCTGGGGACAGTACATTGAGGACAAAACATAGCCTTCTTACATTGGATGTCATTTTCACTGTCCTTTGAAAACCTTACTATTCCCAAATCAAGGATCCTATCACCACATGGCTAATAAATTGCTAAATATAGCTAATATTTGCTTATTTACCATTTTAATTTACCATCTCTTAAGTGGTCTAACTATGTTTCCCAGGCTGGTCTCAAGCCCCTGGGTTCTACCTCAGCCTCTTGAGTAGCTGGGACTTCAGGTGTGCACCACCACACCCAGCTCCCATTTCAGTGGTTGTTTGGTTTGTTTGTTTGTTTTTTGTTTGTTTGTTTGTTTGTTTATTTTGAGACGGAGCCTCACTCTGTCACCCAGGCTGGAGTGCAGTGGCACAATCTCGGTTCACAGAAGCCTCCACTTCCCAGGTTCAAGCGATTCTCCTGCCTCAGCCTCCCGAGTAGCTGGGACTACAGGTGCACACCATCACGCCCAGTTAATTTTTGTATTTTTAGTAGAGACACCCAGTTAAATTTTGTATTTTTTAAATCAAGAACTAATCAACATTATGTTGGCCATAATAGTCTTGATCTCTTGACCTCATGATCCACCTGCCTTGGCCTCCCAAAGTGCTGGGATTACAGGCATGAGCCACTGCACCCAGTCTCAGGTTTGTTTCTTTTTTAATAAAGTAAAATCCTTTAGCTTGCTTAGGGTGCACTCCAGCAGAGAAACAGAAAAACAAAAATCTCATCTGGTATGACAGCCATTGATCCTTCTTTTGGATTCAAATACATCCCTTAGAAGTTCAGTTTTGTAGAACCAGCTACTACAGGGAGGTGCTGACAACCTGGAATTTCTAGAATGTAAATTTTCCTACCTTCTGCAACTGCGGCCTGGCCTCACAGGAGCCCCCTGTACTTAACTCAAGCACCCCTGTCCACTGCTGCTGACTTATGCAAGTCAACACACCAAATCCCCGAGTCACAGCTTTTGAGAAAATAGGAATGGATTCTTCTCCCAAGTTCATATAATTGAGGGTCTTCAACAGCAATAAAAAATAGCTTTGGATAAACCTATGATCTGTGGTGTTGCTTGTTCATAAAGATAGGCCAGTCATTTGACATCATTCAAATTTTTATTGTTGTTTTTAGATAGTGATTCAGGTGACCTATAAGAAATACAGATAGGAATCCCAACACTTTGGGAGGCTAAGGCGGGTGGATCACCTGAGGTCAAGAGTTCAAGACCAGCCTGCTGGCCAACATGGTGAAACCCCATCTCTACAAAAATTAGCCAGGCATGATGCCAGGTGCCTGTAATCCCAGCTACATAGGAGACTGAGGCAGGAGAATTGCTTGAACCTGGGAGGTGGAGGTTGCAGTGAGCCAAGATCGTGCCATTGGGCTCCAGCCTGGGCAACAGAGCGAGACTCTGTCTAAAAAAACTTAAAAAAAAAAAAAAAACAGAAATACAGGTATGAAGGCAATAAAGCATGACGTGTGTAGTGTGGCCATGCTACCATCCCTGCTGCTCTGGACAGAAATCAGAAGCAGCAGCAGATGGAAGCAGAAAATTATTCAAAACTTTACACACAACGCACTTCTATTGCTTCCTGAACAAGTGTATTAGAATACAAACTTGACAAATTGTAGCTTTTCCAAAGGTAGGTAGCAACAGAGAGAAGCATCAGCCCACAGTTTAAAGTTTATGTTACTTGGGAAAAGATAAACATGAAGTATGAGTCTGAAAATTAGTTTTGAGAACTCTCAACTAATTGATTCTCTCCCAAACTGAAAACACACCACAGCAAGGCTAAAGCATAAAGTGAACTTGAATGTTCAATGTACATGAAAATGTGAAAGATAATGTTTCCTTTTGATTTTTGTAAGGAAAGTAAGTTTCAGTGTGAGTGAAATGTGTCTGAGAGAACAGGAAAGTCTTACCTAGGTACAAGGAGGAGTTTTCTTTCTTGACATTGTCATCTAAGTAGGTTGGTCCCAGGGTATAAATGGGTGTGGAGCCCATTCCAATGAGAATCTGCGCGCAAATGAATAAAGCCACGTAGACCCAGTGATTATTTCCTCCCGAGTCCTTCGGACAGGCGGGAGGCTCCAAAGTGGCGGTGGAGTTGCCAACCTGACACAGGCCGTCGTTGGGGGCCGAGGCATTCAACTCTTGGATCTGGTAGGGGGGCGAGATGAAATGAGGTAAGGCGAAGAGGGCTGCCCCAAAGGCGATGAGGAGTCCACCCACGGCCAGCCACAGCGGCCGCCGACCCCGGCCCCCAAAGTAGCTGACGAACACCACCACCACCAGGTTCCCGATGTCAAAGCAGCTGACCAGCAGCCCTGACTCGGAACTCTTCAGACTGTAGCGCCTTTCAATGGTAGTAATGACGCTGCTCAAGTACCCAGAGACCATTAACGCCTGGATGAAGGTCAGAAAGCACATGCACACCAGGAAGCAACGGGAATCCGTGAGGACCACGTAGAGGCACCTTCTCTCCTGGAGCGTGGCCAGGGCGGAGGACACCGAGAAGGTTTTGCTGATGTCCACCCTGTGGTTGCAGTCCCCGAGCCCCGCCATCCCCGCCGAAGTGGACGGGGCAGAGGGACTGGGGGCCAACGGGTTCGGGCCTTGTTTCAACTCCTGCTGGCCCGAAGAATCCGTACAGCCGAAGGCCGGCTTGGCGTCTACACTCGCGGGACTGAGGCTCTGCCGGCAGGAGGCGCTGCTGAGAACAGGTAAACTCTTAGACCGGAGGGTCTCCGGCTCGCACCTCTCTTGAACAGCTCCTGCGGTGGCCGGCGGCTCCAGCTGCTCTCCCGCCCCGGGCTGCAGTCCAGTGCCTTCATCCATGGCGCTTAGAATTCAGATTCGATAGCTGATGGCACCCAAGCACTCCAAAACGTTTCATCCACCGGCACGAGGGGCCGAAGCCGGGCCCACTCAGTCTTGCCCACCTGGGACTGGGGCCGGGGGCGCAGGGCCGCGCAGCAGGGCATCCTCACCAGCCGGGAGGTGCCCAGTGCATCCTGACCACAGACCCGGCTCTAAGGCTCCGCAGCCGCGTGCCAGCGGGGACAGGGGTCCTCGGGGTCCTGCGATGAGCCCTGCTCGGCGTCCCCCTCCGGGCAGTAGCTTGAGGCAGGCGCCTTGCGCGTCCCGGGCTCATCCCCTCCACCGCCGCCGCCGCCGCTCGGCCTGAGGCCAGGAGGGAGTGCGCCTCGCTCCGGGAGTGGGGAGCACTTAGCGCTGCTGTCCACACCGCATCCCACCTCCCTGAGCTAGGGGTGCCGGGTCCTCGCCGCCTGGGCTCCCGGCACCCTCGGGAATGAAGCTGCCAACCTGCAAGGCAGAGAGAGAGAACGGTCAGCGAAGAGCGCCTGCGCCTTGGGGCTAGCGTCCCGGTGCCCCAGGGGCCAGCGTTAGGTGACCCCGAACGGTCCCTAGAGGGACGGAGAAGCGAGAGAGGAGCTGAGCCCCTGAGGACTAGGCAGCCGCTGGCCGCAGTCTCTAGTCCCGGAACAATAAGCAGGAGGCAGTTGGCAGAGACTCTCCCTCATTGTCTGCCGAGGACCTGCCCCCGCCCCGCCCCTTTTGCCTTAAACAGTGCATTTGCTTTTATATGTTAATAATTATCAACCTGGCAGCTCTGACTCAGAGGCAATGTCTTTTATTTGAGTGAACTAATTGCAACCTTTTCGTACTCCTACTCCATTACTCAAAATAGAAAATGCCCGGAAGAACAAAGGAAACTTTTTCACAGACACACAATGTATTCCTTGTCCCAATTTTTTAAAAAAGGAAAGAAGAGGGTGGGGGTAAACTACGTGTGTAGAAATGTGTGTGCACACTGGTGTGCTCTGGCACGTGTGCGCGACTAGATTCGAATCTGTCTGCTCCACCAGAGACACGCATTCAAAGCCAAAGGCAGCAGCAAAAAAGGTCAACATGCTTGCCTCTTTATTCCAACACTAAAAATAACTCTCTGCCCGAAAGAACTCTTCAATTACAAATACCAGGGGCATTCGAGGCTGTGGCCCGCACTAAGTCCCAGCGCGCAGTATCAAGCGAAACCGAAAATCCGTCTGCTTTGCCGAGAGCTAGGGAAGCCACAACCAAACAAAGAGATGCCGGCACGCTGTCACAGCGCGCGCGAAGAGCCCACGGAGCCGGCTGAGCGCACGCGGGCCGGCAGGGAGGTGTGCTATTGACTGAGCGCACCCCGCGAGCGTGGGCCTGGGGAGCGGGCGCGCGTGCGCGGCCACAAACACATCCACACACACACAAACACACCGGAGTGTAAGTGTTGGAACCGCTCTCGCGATCCCTCACCCAGCTTGAATTCAGCAAGAATCAAAAACAGGTGTGCCCCCGGAGTAAGCCCCTGCCCCTAATCTTGGGGACCCTCACTCCACTCCTCCAGCCCAGGGCGGGGACGGGGTTGGAATATGCACCAGGTGGGAGAGAGCCGAGCTTCGCTGCGCTGGGTTTCATTTTGCGGCGCGCCTTTGTGATGCTGCTGAGAAAAGAAAGGAGGAAGGGCCAGGGAGAACGGCGGAGAGGCTGGGCTGCCAAGGGTGGCCGCTCTGGCGTCTCCCTCGGCTGTGCTGGGCCAAACCCTCTCCCAGATTCCCGGCCTGCTAACCACTCACAATCCCGGGCTTCCCCGCCGCCGCCTTGCCCAGGCGCCTTCCTGGGGAACCCCACCAGCCGCTGCGTTCGGAGCGGCGGAATCCCGGCAAACTCCCTCTGCGCGCGGGGGGCGTCCGAACCCCCTGACTGGGCGAGCGCCCTCACCGCAGAGCAGATTCGGATGGACACGCGGATCCCGGCAGGGAGCTCTTGGAGTAGGCGTGGAATCCCGGGGACACCCCCTGCGCGCCCATCACACACACACACACACACACACACACACAGCCAGTGGGAGGACCAGACCGCCAGCAACAGCCCGCCGCGCTGCCCGGGCGTTCAAGCCGCAGCTACTCACTAGCGAATCTGTCCGTCTGTCTGCCTGGCTGAGTGGAGCGGCTGGAGGGGAGTACTGAGCTACGGGAATAGTTGGAAGCCGCGTGGGGAGGCAGCCTCCGTCCAGCCGGAGAGAAATCAGTGAATGAGACTGCGACTCAGGCTGAACTCTTCCCCCCACCCCTCGCCTGTCACCCAAGCCTCTCCTCCGCTCCAAACAGACACACGCGCACAGAGACGCGCCCGGAGAGGAGCAGCCGAGGGCGCAGGCGCGAGGGCAGTCACCCAGCCCAGCCCTTCGGCAGCCAGCCACCCCACTGCCCTTCACCTGCGCGGCCGAGAAGCGCTGAAACCCTGAGAGAGCCGATCTCTAGAAAAGTCAGCAGCTGAGGCTGACAACCCACTTTGAATAAAGAAATCATTTCTGGTCGTTTATTCCGTGCCTTGGGCACCCACCATGTCTCACTCACCATAGTAGGTTCTGGGACCAAAGATAAACAAGAAAAGATATTTGGTCAGAGGAAACCTCAGGCTTGTGGGAGAGATACTCACGTAAATGTCTTAAAACAGCGTGGTACATTCTGTGCAACCTGCTACTGGAGAAGCTAATATCCATTAGCCTTCATTTCCAAGCAGCAGGAAGAGCAGAGGCACCGGGGCATGGTGCTGCCAGTCAATAGGTGGATGAGCTGCCGGGAAAATTGCAGGGATGGGGCAAAAGACCACACTGCAAGAGTGGCTGAGTAGGAAAGGACACTACGGGCTTCCTAAGTTGTGTATTGTCAATACCGTGGGAGCAGTGACGTTCTGACTTCCTTACCAGAGCTGGCTTTGACAATAATAGGTAGACAGATGTGAGGCCACACTACGGGGACAGAAGCAGGTTGGGAGGCAGTGTGAAAGCAAAATGTGATGAGGCATTGGCAGGGAGCATGGAGTGGAGGGAAGTGGGCAGCTGATGCAATCTGCAAGAGGAGGAAATGGGTCATGGTCCCAAGTTTCTAGCACCAAGTTGGGTGACTAGGTGCCTGATAGCCAATAAAAGCACAGGGAAAGAAACATGCTTGAGGGGAAAGATGGTTCTCATCTAGATGTGTTGAGTTTGAAATGTTTGGGGGACATCCCAGTGTACATGCCCCATAAGCCATTGGGACACACAGGAGGTTTGGACTAGGAATATTGATCAGTAGTCATCAGCCCGAAGGTGGCATGAGAAAGGACGAGATGAATAGAGAAGGTCATCCAAACTGTGGAGAGACCTTGGGAGAGAGGGAACAGCTAAAGGAAGGAGACTGGAAGCAAGGGTCAGAGAGGTATGGGACGAATCAGAAAAGCCAAAAGATCAGACACTGTAAGAAGGAAAGGGTCAAATGCGCACAGGCTGCAGGGAAGACAAACAGGATGATAATGGAAAAAAAAAAATAGAGAGTATCTGAGGGCACTGGTGACCATTGACAGAGCAGGGTAACGCTCTAATGGAGGAAACAAGGTTGCTCACAAGTGCCAGTGACCATGCCGGCCACTGCTGCCAGGTCAAGGCCCCTCCACTGGCCCTTGGTCTTATCCAATGAGAACACTGTCTCCAGTTTACAGATGTGACAAGTGTAGATAGGTGAAGTAGCTTTATATAGGCACACAGCTAGTCTGTAGACAATATGAATGGATGTGCTCCAAAAGACTATGTTCTTCCTTAACCTCTTCACCCTGACTCTCTGCTGCCTCTCCTGTCATTGGATAGCATCCTGACTCACCAATGCACCTTGATTCTGTTGTTTATCTCCCTTTAATTCAACAACCATTGTATCTACAGCTGATCCTTAGAGAACAATTAAGGCCCGCTGACCGCAAAGAACAGTCAGTGTGTACTTGAAGTCCATGCTGAGACAGCATCGATCTTCTGGTAGCAGCAAGACTGACCTTTCAACCGAGGCATTTCTTCATTCCCTGCCTTTGTCTCCTTCTCTTGAGATCGCCATCAGTCCCAGTCAGTTTTCTACAAACAGGCAATAGGACTCCAGCTGCCACCCTGCCCAGAGTTTAGTCCTCCACTGCTGATAAAGTGGGCAAAGATATGCACCCAAATACTCTCCTGAGCTTATTGTAAATCCAAACAGAATCAACCTACCTCCTATCACCTCCTTCCAAGCTCTGTGCCTCATTTTCTCATTTCAGTCTCAGCTTCAGACATCAGCAAATTCAATGTGTTGCATCAGGTGCCGTCACAGGACTTCCCTACTTGAAAATTAAGCAATCATGTCCCTGGAACACACTGTCTTTATTCCTGGTCAATTACCATAGTTAAAGTAGACACAACCATAAGAACCTATGAATTTTTTATTGCCACTAATAGAAAGGTCACGATTTACAGACAAAATTTTAAAAGATCCAATTAGCTACTCACATAAGAAACAAGAAGAAAACATTCAGCAAGAAACATTTCTTTTGCTTTATCTTTCCAGTTAAACGTGACTTTGAAAAAGACAAGCATGCCTCATTAGCCCTAATCATCTGATTAATAGAAAGAAATGGACTCACATCGTGGGGTTCCATTACCCCTATGGTTTATTTCACTCAATGTTTTATAGTTACTTTGACCAGAATGCCTGCTTTGTTTGGGATTTGGGGAGAGGAAGCATCTGACTGCAAACCCTCTTCAAACTTTCAGCCTTGCTATGCTTCTTCTAAGCCCATCAAGCTTATACATAAATGACTCCTTTTCTGATCTTCATGTAACAACAGAATAGCCTTTGGAATTCCTAGAGCAGTCTACAGGCTTAAAATCTGGCTGTCCTGGAGAATGGCAGAAGAAAGCTGAAGGGGGCCTTTTCCCACCTCCCTTCCCTTCCTCCTTAAAGAGGGTTCACTTCAGAGGTCTCCCACATACAACAAGAACTGAGATTTTGGTTCAGAATATTTTGTGGGTGTAAAACATAATACATAGTTGCCAGCACTGTAACTGAATTAGGTATTGGTTGTTTAAGAGGATACACATTGAGGCCGGCTGCTGTGGCTCACGCCTGTAATCCCAGCACTTTGGGAGGCCGAGGCAGGTGGATCACCTGAGGTCAGGAGTTTGAGACCAGCCTGACCAACATGGAGAAATCCCGTCTCTACTAAAAATACAAAATTAGTCAGGTGTGGTGGCACATGCCAGTAATCCCAGCTACTCGGGAGGCTGAGACAGGAGACTCACTTGAACCCGGGAGGCGGAGGTTGTGATGAGCCCAGATCACAGCATTCCACTCCAGCCTGGGCAACAAAAGCAAAACTCCATGTCAAAACAAAAAAAAAAGAGGAGCCACACTGTGTCTTTAAGGTAGTCCCTTAATAGGACTTGGCATGTATACCCTTCCTTAGAAGTGAGTTTCAGGTTGGGCAAAACAGAATAGGAACAGGTCTGGCCCTGGGATACAGTGAACGCAGGCAATCACTCCAGCCCTGCAGCCTGAGGGCCCTGCAAATGCTAAAGGAGTATCGTGACCAACTGTGTCCAAACAAAGAGACTTAGCACTGCAAGTCCCACAACCCAGGAAACCACAGTTCCATGAACACCTACATGCGTGGCCCCCTATAAAGGAGGGAGTAGAGCAGTTGGGCAGCACCTCTGGTAGGCAGTCAGGAGAAGTCAAGATCCTAGCAGTCAGGACCTTGAAGAAACTGCCACCTCCCTTAGTACAATTAAGCCAGAATAGCTGAGTACTGTGGCTCACACCTATAATCCCAGCACTTTACAAGGCTGAGGCAGAAGGATCCCTTGAGAACCCATTTCTACTAAAATATATATATATATAAATAGCCAGGCATGGTGACATGTGCCTGTGATCTCAGCTACTTGGGAGGCTGAGGCAAAATGATCACTTGAGCCCAGGAGGTATAGACTGCAGTAGCCTGTAATCACGCCATGGCACTCCAGCCTGGGCCACAGAGCAAGACCCTGTCTCAAAAAATAAACAGACAAAAACCAACAACAACAACAAAAAATAATAATTAAGCCAGATATTCCAAGGCTAGTAAAGGGGAGAAACCTCCCTGTGAAGAGGAGACAGTTGTCTCAAAAAAAAAGTCATGTTCCCTTGAAATATGTTTCGTAATTAACACTTGGGCCTGCCACCTGGGCCTGGAAAAGAACGAGGTCAGATGGGAAGCAGGTTAGGAGAGGCAGTCCTCCATTCCTCCATGGCTGTGAGCATCTCTACATGTTTTTCTTGGGCGTACCTAGAACGCAAAGCCCTATCCACTTCTGACTGCGGAAAAACTCAAACTGTGTTGTTCTCTGCTCTCATACCATAACAATCAACATGGAAGTGTCATCTGTAGTCAGATGTTGAGGGGGAGTCCACATCAACAAGCAAGCAATCAGTTCTGCAGCAGACACCAGCTGGGCGTCCTCCGATTCAATTCCATTCTGACACTGTCTACCTCGAGATAGTATCGGATCCCACAGGCTGAGGGCTCAGTCCCACAAAATTGCCTTCTCTCGCCCCCAGACACCATTGTCAAGTCTGGGCCTCCAGAACTTCCGACTGACCAGCCTCAGTTTGGGATTCCCACAATCCCTCTTTGGGTTTGATTAATTTGCTGGAAAGGCTCACAGAACTCAGGCAAACACGTTTACCAGTTTAATACAAAGGATAAAGATGAAGAGGTACATAGAGGGAGGTATGCAGGGAGGCACACAGAACTTCCACACTCACTCTAGGTGCGCCACCCCTTGGGAACCCCCGCATGTTCAGCTGTCCCAGAAGCTCTCTGAACCCCATCCTCCTGGGCCTTTTATGGAGACTTCATTGGATGGGTAGGACTGAAGGCAACTGTATCAGACTGTGATTGGACAAAATGTAGATGATCTAGTACTGATAGACTGAGGGGGAAACCCAGCAAGGCCTGTCTGTCCATATTCTCCTTGGCATCTCCGTGCAGTATTTGTGCCTTCAGGGCATGGGGCAGGACTCTATCTGAAATGAGAGTCTTATGACCTCCAATCAGAAAGACTGCCTTGGGCAGGTGAAGAGAGTGCAGGGGAAGGTCAGAAAGAGATTTGTTTCCTGGGGCCTGGCTCTGAGGTCTGCAATGCCTCAACATCAGAACAGGTGACTGTTATAAGCCAGGAGACATGGATGAAAACCTGTATGTGTGTGCGTGTGTGTGTGTGTGTGTGCACACGTGTGTGTGTGCACACGTGTGTGTGTGTAGTAATGTCATACCACTCTTTACCCAGGCCATTTCTCAGAATTGTGTTTGCAGCCAGCAACCTGGAGGGATGAGGTAATATTTTCCCCTGGGCAAAGAGCAGGCTTGCTGCTTCTGCTTATTGAAAAGCAATGTATCCTCCAAGCTCAGTGCTCCTCCCCTGTGATGCAACCCATCGTGTGCACAGGCATCTATAATGAACTCTTTGCATCATCCCGTGGGACTTGTGGGGCATGGGGAACTGGCACAAGCATCATTCTCACCCTCTGATTTCTGGATTCAGCCACAAGATGTCCTGAAGTCAAGAGACCAGTTAATGCCTTTGACTCCTCACCCTGCGGATTGTAGCAGAAGCACCTGCTTTCCTGGCAGGACGAGAAAAAGCCTGCTGCTTTTTCCATAAATAATAATATCCTTTGTCTCTGACCCTGGAGTCTTTTCTCCACTGTATCCATGAAACCCTAGCAGGATAACTTGTCATCTTGGAAGAAGGTAAAATCCTAGACCCCACACAGTTTTTGACCGGCACTGCCTAATGTGATGCTCCCACTCAGATATTAGCTTCACTTATGCTCTACCATACAGCTGGCCTAAGGTCTAAGCTTTTAAACAGGTCTTTCCTCAAGGCTAAGGGCTAATAAAGGAAAATAAATTCTTATGATAAAACAAAACTAACTGTGTTAGATGTGATTGATTGGCACTCAGTGTGCACTTCTTACTTTTCTGTTCTTTCTTAAATAGCAGAGTCTGAAAAGCTGTAAAACTACCTTTTCCAGATTCCCTGCATATCAGGTCCTGGATAAGAACTGATGTACTCTGGCACATTTGGGAAGATAGAGTGAGGCACGGGCCATATCCTTTGGTGTTGTCTATGCCAGCAAGCAGGTCATGGAGACATGGCGTTTTTCTTCTTCGGTACTCTTTTGTCCAAATTCCAGCTTCTAGATGTTGAGAGGCAGTTGCAGTATTGGCCGCTTTCTGATTTCTGGATTCAGCCACAAGATGTCCTGAAGTCAAGAGACCAGTGAATGCCTTTGACTCCTCACCCTGCGGATTGTAGCAGAAGCACCTGCTTTCCTGGCAGGACGGGTCTGCAGTGTTACAGCATCACTCCTGGTGACTCAACCTAGAGACCATGTGTCCAGGTCTTCCAGATATTCTGTAAGCCCCTAACCTCCTGTAGTGAATCCCTTTCTGCCTAAAAATGCAAAGTGGTTGCTCTATCCTGCCCCTGGACAAGAATCAAAATACTAGATCATCAGCTAGAAAATTACAGCTTATCAATCACAGTCTGAGGTCCCTCTGCCTTGCTGTCAGCTTGCCTCTCTGTAGCAGAAGTCCCTTTTAGGACCTACTTCACGGACAACACTGAATTGTAGATTTCTCAAAATCTAGATCCAGAGAGCAAAACCTAGAGAAAGCTGGAATTTCTCTCTCCATCCTACCTTCTGGGTTTCCACTGCCTAGCTGAGGACATGCATCTTTCCTGGATCTGTAGAAAGATCCGCATTTCAAGGGAACCTGAAGGTGGTGATCTTATCCCAGAGCACAGAAGAATAATTAACACAAGACGATACAAAACAACGCAATCACTGCAGTGACACACTGTTGAAGCCCCTCTACAAAGACAGGATGGCAGCAGGTTATCATTTCCTTACATTATGGAAAAGAATGGATGCTCTAACAGTTATGAATGTATCCTTTTAGACCTGCTGTTATCCTTCCTGACTTCCCCATACCTCTTCAGAAGGCTTGCTTCATTTGAAGGACAGACAGAAAAGAATGATGACAAAGAAAGATTCTAGCTGGGCACAGTGGCTGGAGCCTGTAATCCAAGCAACTCCGGAGGCTGAGGCAGGAAGATTGCTTGAGGCCAGGAGTTAAAGACCAACCTGGGCAAGATAGCAAGACTCCCACCTCTTAAAAAATACATTCATTTTAAAAAATTTTAAAGGACTTCATAGCGAACCAACATGATTAAGTCTTTGTGGTGAGTCTGTGGGTGTCACTATACCATTTTTCATTACAAGCAAGACACCCTCAATTTTAAGATGCACTGTTATTTCATGGACCACTAAGAAGGAAAAAAATGATGCCAATTAAATGACACATGCCTTAAGGATTAAAGAGAGAAAAAGTGGACTTTGTTGCCAAACTACCTAAATTTAGTCCTGGCTCTGTCATTTATGGCACTGTGGCTTTGGGAAATTCACTAAAGTTCTTTTTCCAGTTTCCAAGTGTGTTTAAACATATTACCTATTTCAAAGCATCGAATGAGCTAACACATGCAGCATAGGCTTAGAATGTGCACACAGACCAGGACCTGGGCTAAGGTAGGCACTTAAATGTCAGCCATCATTACAGTTATGCCATGCTGTCTTCTGCATTCCTCTGAATCATATTTTTTTTCTCTCTGCTTGTTACAGGGCAGGGGACCCTGTAACTTCTATTTCACGAAGGTCACATGCTTCTCTACGGTTAGCTCCCATCTAGAAAATTATTGTCAGACCAGCAAAATATCCTACCTTTGGGGGTCCAGTATTTGATTGTTTCTGTCTGTTCACCTTTCAATCACCAGAATCCCTTTCTTATCAGTAATTCCACCGTCACTCAAGTATTCACAAATGTAAAACAAAAATGACCCTCTGGTTTACCATATTAGCACTACGTATTTCACAAACATGATTTCATCTTCACTATCAGGGAGATATTACCAAACCCTTTTGTAGTGGAGGGAACTGAGATTTGGAGCTGATCACCAACTTGCCCAAAATCACACAGCATAGAAGGTATGGAGAGAGAGCCAAACTCAGAGCAGCTGCACTCCAGAACCTACGCTCCTGCCTATCTTGCTCAATTTTCTCCAAAAAAAATGCCATGATCATTTTAGGAACTCATCTATTGATTAAGATAAAACATTATAGTACGATATTTAAGTATGATGAAGCAATCCAAATGCAAAATAATACATGCTACAGCTTTTAAACAGAAATACAAAATAAGCTATCCCATACAGTCAAGATCTCCAATGTCTAGGATTTGGCCTGTTACAGGACTGCTGAACCTTAGAGTCACTAGCCCTGATTTCATTTCCAACACATGACTTTTTCCCAAACCTTCTCTGCCTGCCTCTGCTTTACTATGCAGTGAACCACTCCTGGAACAAGCTTCCCTCGAAGTTCACCCTCTGAGTGCCACAGGCCCTCTCTAGCCTGCATTCCCTTGGTAAGGCTGAGAAATATCTGACTGTTAGCGATGAGAGAGAAAACCTAGCCTCATTCTCTGATGGCCTGTCTTGCAAAAGACAGATAAAATCAAACCTGGCTTCCTGAGATTCCAAATCGCAAACATCACATATTAGATTTTTAATCATGGAGCCAGATGTGGTAGCTCATACCTGTAATACCAGCACTTTGGGAGGCTGAGGCAGAAGGATTACTTGAGGCCAAGAGTTCAAGACCAGCCTGGAAAACAAAGAGAAACCCTGTTCTAAAGAACATTTAAAAATTAGCCAGATGTGGTGGCATGCACCTGTAGTCCCAGGTACTTGGGTGGCTGGGACAGCAGGATCACTTGAGCCCTGGAGGTGGAGGCTAGAATGAGCCATGATTGCACCACTGCACTCCAGCCTGGGTGACAGAGGGACACCCTGTCTAAACAATATTATAGAAAGGTAGGGAACTCACTCAGAGTGTCCCATATTTTCTTTTTCTTGCTTTTTTTTTAATGTAAGAGACAGGGTCAGCCAGGCATGGTGGCTCACTCCTGTGATCCCAATACTTTGTGAGGCCAAGGCGGGATGGATCACCTGAGGTCAGGAGTTCAAGATCAGCCTGGCCAACATGGTGAAATACTGTCTCTACTAAAAACACAAAAATTATCCAGGCATGGTGGCACATGCCTGTAATCCCAGCTACTCAGGAGGCTGAGGCAGGAGAATCACTCAAATCCCGGAGGTGGAGATTGCAGTATGCCAAGATCGTGCCACTGCATTCCACCCTGGGCAACAGAGCAAGACTCTGTCTCAAAAGAGAGAGAGAGAGAGATAAGATCTTGCTATATTTCCCAGGCTGGAGTGCAGTGCCTATTCACAGGCACAGTCCCAGTACTGATTCTGTTTCATATCTGACCGAAGTCAGTTCACCCCTCCTTAAACAACCTGATGGCCCCTGCTCCAGAAGGTCACCAAACTGGTGCCAAACTTAGTTCAGACACCCAAATGCTACAGCACTCTACAGCTCAAAACTCCTGGGCTCAAGCAATTGTTCCACCTGAGCCTCTTGAGTAGCTGAGACCACAGGTGTGCACCACTGAGTCTGACTTCCCTTAGCATAACTTTTTTTTTTAGATGGACTTTTGCTCTTGTTGCCCAGGCTGACGTGCAATGGCATGATCGCAGCTCACTGCAACCTCTGCCTCCCAGATTCAAGTGATTCCCCTGCCTCAGCTTCCGGAATAGCTGCCACCATGCCTAGCTAATTTTTGTATTTTGAGTAGAGATGGGGTTTCACCATGTTAAGCAGGCTGGTCTCAACTCCTGACCTCGTGATCTGCCTGCCTTGGCCTCCCAAAGTGCTGGGATTACAGGTGCGAGCCACCACGCCCGGCCAGCATATCTTTTCAAACAGCCTTTTCTTTATACTGAGATACATGGAAAGAGCTCTTTACAAAATCTATTTGAATTGCCTCCTTTCCTCTCTGTCCTCCTTTATTATTGATTACATTTTTTGATAATTATCTGATTACAGAAAAACTCCAAAAGCCAGGATGAAGTGCTGTTTTGGTTTGGTTTGGTTTGAGACAGAGTCTTGCTCTGTTGCCCAGGCTGGAGTGCAATGGTGCAATCTCAGCTCACTGCAACCTTCGCCTCCCAGGTTCAAGCAATTCTCCCTGCCTCAGCCTCCTAAGTAGCTGGGCTTACAGGCGTCCACCGCCATGCGTGGTTAATTTTTGTCTTTTTAGTAGAGACAGGGTTTCGCCATGTTGGCCAGGCTGGTCTTGAATTCCTGACCTCAGGTGATCCGCCTGCCTCGGCCTCCCAAAAGTGTGGAGCCACTGTGCCTGGCCGAAATGCTGTATCATTTCACTCATCCCTGTTGTTGGCTTCAGCATGTGCATACACAGGTGCCTGTATTTTTGGCCTGACATTTATGCTCCATTCTCTTTGGATTTCAGGGTTACATGACAATTATTCTACTTCTTTTGTTGTAACTGATGAATACAAAATAACCCCATAGTAGAATGTACCACCTGGAACATCAAGAGAGTGATTTTACAGGATTCAGCTTTCCATTTGGGGGCTGCAGAACATGTCATCAGATAATGGGATTTGAATGATAAATGAACTGTCTCATATGAATCCCTTTGTGAAAATTAAAGCTGTTAAAGTCTAGGTTTAGCTTGCTTAAAGAAATGACCAGGCAAACAGTCATGTCAGTAGAAACATAACACCTAAATGTCAAGATCTTTTTCCCTTCCTTTAGATGTCATTATTTGTGAAATTTCACATGAGAAGACAAGTGATTTTTTTTAACCGGAAAGAAATATTGTGAAAATTAGCTCACATTAGACGTGGGATGAATCAACTTTAGAAAAGAAAAAGAAACGTGCTCTAAGAAGAAATAAAAGGCCAGGTGTGGTGCCTCACACCTGTAATTCCCAGCACTTCAAGAGGCCAAGGCGGGCAGATCGCTTGAGGACTTGAGGTCAAGAGTTCAAGACCAGCCTGGCCAATATGGCAAAACTCCATCTCTACCAAAAATACAAAATTAGGTAGCGGTGATAACGCATGCCTGTAATCCTAGCTACTCAGGAAGCTGAGGCAGGAGAATCGCTTGAACCCAGGAGGCAGAGGTTGCAGTGAGCCAAGATTGCGCCATTGCACTCCAGCCTGGGAGACAGAGCAAGATTCTGCCTTAAAAGTAAATAAATAAAAAGAAGAGATTTATAGGTAAACAAAAACATGCATTTTCTCTCTGTATTATGTGCATCCTTCCTCAATATTCCCTAAAGAAAATATCTTCCTAGGAAGAAAGGTCTGAAGTCTTGGAAACTATTTTTACTAGTCTTAGAAACATACATGGCAAATATGCAAAACCATGAACAAGCAAAGTAATCCAAGCTATTGAAAACCTAACAAGATTAGCTTCCTCATATGCCTCCAAGACAGAATGCTGTCAGCCTTCTGCAACTATAATACCGAGACTCTGACTTCTGCCAGGTGCAAACCCATGAAGAGAAACACTCTACAGATGAAGAAAGACTTGAGTTAGACCCTGAAGAGTAAGCAGAATTTTCACATCTGTGAATGGAACCCACAGCCTCTGAGACAGAGCAACCCTGATAAAGGAGACCAAAGCAGAAGCACTCTTGGGCAGGATGTCTCAGGGATGCTCAAATTGTTAGGACAGTTAGGGCGTGTGAAGGGGAAAAACAGGAAGATCGAAAACACCATTCCCCTTAGCCAAGAAGTTTGGACTCTAGTATGTAGGCAATAGAAACTCATCAAAAGTTTCTAAGCAGAACAGGGACAAGATCATGCAGGACTTTATGAAAACTGATTTTTTGGCCGGGCGTGGTGGCCCACGCCTGTAATCCAAGCACTTTGGAGGCCAAGGCGGGCGGATCACCTGAGGTTGGGTGTTCAAGACGAGCCTGACCAACATGGTGAAACCCCGTTTTAAAAAAAAAATAAAAAGAAAAGAAAACTGATTTTTCAGGAAAAGCTGGGAGGGATTGAAATAGGATGGAAACTGCAGGTGGAAAGCTCATTCTCAGAGCTATTAGAACAACACAGGCAAAAGACTGAACCATGACCTTGGGCTCAACTATGTAAGTTAAGACTAGGTATTGGACCACTGTTGTTTTCTGATGTCAAATCAAATGACTTTAGATTGAAAGGAATTTAGGAATTGTTTTACCGACATTTTTTTAGTTTTCTGAATTAGTTACCAAAATTTTAAAACTGGGAGATTTCAGATGAAAACTCCAGATTTCTGGATTTTTTGAAATTTGGCATTGTCATATTGGGGTCAAAGCCCTCATCTGGCCTCCCCGCCATGAGCCTCTAAGTTTGACATCACTTGATTTAGTTCCATTCCTATCCTGCCATTCATACCCCAGTCTTAAAGATGAAGACACTGAAACCCAAGGAAGACAAGGAATTTCCCAAAGTTTTACTGACAGGTGGCGGCAAAGTCCGCAAGGATGAGGTGACATAATGCCAGTCCCATTTTTTACAACAACTTGACATATATGATCTCTGTTCTTCACAAGCCCGTAAGGGTAAACATCATTATCCCATTTTGTAGAAGAGGAAATGAGTTGAAAAATTAGGTAACGTCCCCAAAGTCACACAGCTGGTCAGTGGTGGAGAAAACGTTCAAACCTAGATCTTCCCAGGTCTTTCATATAACACAATTAGTGTAAGATTCTGAAACTAGACAAACCTGCTTAAAATCTAGGCTGGCCATTGACTAGCTGTGTGATGGCAGGGATGTTATTCAACCTGTCTAAGCTTTACCTTTTTGGTTTTCAGACTGAAATGAGCATGTGTCTAACAGCAATTAACACGTTAATTATTTTATAGTCACATTTTGCTTTTTGAGAAAAAGTAGTTAGTAGATTTGATCAGATACTTTATTTCTGTTGTTGGCTCTGAAAATCTTTTTAATCCCCAAAGAATAAAATCCATCCCCAAAGATGGTGTCAACCACTAATGGTATTCTAAAGATTGTGCCATAAGATCTGAAGCTTTTCCCAAAAGATTCCAAAAACATGAGGGGTAACAATAGCAGTATTGGAAGTAGAATTCACATACCAGAGACAGGGATGGAAGCATACGCATCCCGTGGCTCACTCCTCCTTCCACGTTCCTTGCCAATGATCCTGTTCGGCAAAACCAGCAATATCTGGGTCCCTTACTCCAAAAGGACCCAGTAGATATAGCTTATAGCTTCTTAGCCCCTTTGATATAAAAAAGCATGCAAGAAAGGTGGACCAGTCATCTGCATCTGTCACAAAAGTTCCCTAAGAACCAGTTTGTCAGCCACAGAAGAAAACTGTATTTCATTATTTTATAGTCACATTTTGCTCTTTGAGAAAAAGCAGTTTGTAGATTTGATCGGATGCTTTATTTATGTTGTTGGCTCAGAAAATCTTATGTGCCATAAGATCTGAACCTTCTTCCAAAAGATTCCAAAACCACTGGGGCTAACAGCAGTATTGAAAGTACCATTTAGCATCCTGCTTTGAAATGGGCAGCACTCATTAGGATAGAGACATTACAAAATGTTGCTTTTTAATCAGCCCTATTAGTGATAGACCTATCTCACTGGAATTACCCTCCAGCTTCCTCCAAGGAAGACAGCCAAACACCTGATGGTGAGCAAAGCCATCACCATCTTGGCTTCCTGCCAGAATTCTTACAACCATCAGCCTTTCAAAAAACACCTTTGATTGGTGGATCTTGCAAATAAAAGCACTGTAATGATTCATTACTTACATGGACGTCTTCCCATAAAACAAGTATGCTTCAAAAAATCATATTACCTTAATAATGATCATGACCCCCTTCGGTTGAATTGGCCTCCTTTGTAAGATTCTAATGACCCAAAATTAAGTTTGAATTTATACAAGACACTGCATATTCTTAGACGGTGTTTAGAACTTGTGTGATCTTGCTCTGCCAATACAAAATTTTGGATAAGATCCAAAACCTTACTCAGAGTTCAGACTTAGTTATCTTTTCAGGTGATCGAGTTCTCTTTACAGATGCATAGAGAAGTAATTTTATTTTATTTTATTTTATTTTTTATTTTATTTTATTTTATTTTATTTATTTTATTTTTTTTTTTTGAGACAGAGTCTCACTCCGTCACCAGGCGCCAGGCTGGAGTGCAGTGGCGGGACCTCAGCTCACTGCAACCTCCGCCGCCCAGGTTCAAGCAATTCTCCTGCCTCAGCCTCCCAAGTAGCTGGGACTACAGGCGCGCGCCACCACGCCCAGCTATTTTTTTTGTATTTTTAGTAGAGACGGGGTTTCACCATGTTGACCAGGATGGTCTCGATCTCTTGACCTCGTGATCCGCCCGCCTCGGCCTCCCAAAGTGCTGGGATTACAGGCATGAGCCACCATGCCCGGCCTATTTTATTTTTTAAAGAAAGAAAAGAAAAAAGAGAGTAAGAGAGAAAGAAGAAAAAAAGAGAATGAAAGAAAAGGAAAAAGAAGAGGATAGAAAGGGAAAAAGAAGAAGAGAGAAATCATAACAGCCTCTCCCTCCCTGAATTTCCAAGGCTGGGACTCACCAGACCCCAGTGATTTTCAATATCCTATCCAGCACAAAAACTGTTTTGTGCTATAAAATAAGGCTAGCCTATCATTTCCTTGGTGTTTTTATTATGACTTAATTTTTAATGGGAGTCTACAGTGGATGGAGCACAGGTAGGTTTTTTTAACAGTTGCTATTCTGTAAATGGTTTTAAATGGTTCCTTTATTGTACATAGAAATCTTTTTTAAAAACTTTAATATACATTCCTTTTTTTTTTTTTTTTTTTTTTTTTTTTTTTTGTGAGACAGACTCTCACTCTGTGGCCCAGGTTGGAGTGCAATGGTGCAATCTTGGCTCACTGCAACCTCTACCTACCAGATTCAAGAATTTCTCCTGTCTCAGCATCCCAAGTAACTGAGATTGTAGACACATGTCACTATGCTGGCTAATTTTGTATTTTTAGTAGAAACAGAGTTTCACTATGTTGTCTAGTCTAGTCTGGAACTCCTGACCTCAAGTGATCCACCTACCTCGGCCTCCGAAACTACTGGGATTACAGGCATGAGCCACCACGCCTGGCCATACATCGAATTTTGATAATTAATCTCATGCTCTCTCATTTCACAATCAGAAAATTTTATGTATGTATGCCTTTTTCCATAATGAGATTATAAATCTTCAACTTTGCATCTACCAAAGTATTATGCACCTAATAAACTGTCTATAAAGATTTGTCAATTTAATAAATAAATGAAAATTTTTTTGAGACCGAGTCTCACTCTCTTGCCCAGGCTGGAGTGCAGTGGCGCTATCTAGGCTCACGGGTTCAAGCAATTCTCCTGCCTCAACCTCTCAAATAGCTGGAATTACAACAACCACACCAGGCTAAGTTTTTTATTTTTAGTAAAGATGGGGTTTCGCAACATTGGCCAGGCTGGTCTCGAACTCCTGACCTCAGGTAATCCACCTGCCTCCACCTCCCAAAGTGCTAGGATTACAGGAAAAGCCTAATTTTTTTTACCAGAAGAAATATGCTTATAAAATTCTATCTGCAGGCAATTTTTTAAGACATTTATTCTCACAAAGTGAGGCATAGTCTACATTAATGGAGACATCGCCGCTGATCTGGTCAGGTGAGAGTTATGGTTGATTTTTTTACTCTTCCTTAACTACTCCCATCCTCACACTCACAGCACTCTGTGTTCTCAGTATCTCTCTTACCTACTGCTATTTTCCTTTCCTACTACTGCTGCCATATCGAGGCTCTCACAGTCTCTCTCCTGTACCACTATAATAACTTATTCTAAGCCCTCTGTTCTCCTTGAGCTCCTCTCCAATCTTTTTACATGCTGTTAGTTACATTTTAATAAAATAAAAATATCTTCTCGTCACAGCGTCCCTGCCATCTTCCTCCTACCCTCCCGCCATAACTCCCATTTGCCCAAGTTAGAGAATATAAAGTCATCCACCATGTGATCGCCTCTTTCTGCTTCAACAGCAACTCTCTATGTTTCACACACATATACCTCCTGTGCTGCAGCCATATTAAACTATTTGCTGTTCTTTAAACTCTCATATAAGCTTTGCTCTGCCTAGACTATCCTTCTCCCCACTGTCTGCTTAACTAACCCGCTAGCATCCTTTAAGACACAGCACAGCAGTCACCTCCTCTCTGAAGCTTTTCCTAACCACAGCTCCCCTCTGCAGCCACCAGGAGTTGACCACACACTCTCCTTATTCCCCCACCAGGCACTCCGCATCCTCAGCAGAACATGATTTTCTCATTTGTTTGTGGTCTGCGTCCTCTTCTTCAAGGGAGAGCATCTGATTCATCTCTGTGTCCACAGTGCTTAAGACAAGACTTGGCAGGTGGTAGCATGGTAAGGGATGGCCTTGGCCCTCCAAAGTGCAAAGCCCCAAGGAAATGAGATTCAAAGACTGGGAGACTTCAGTTGGAGAAGCTGCCTAAATCAGGCAGGTACGCAAAGTGGGAGACAAATGCAGGCAAGCTGATTAGACTGTCGCAGGTAGTCCCTGCATCTATAGCAACTGATCCCATTGTCCAAACTCCCACAGGGTATCAAGGAGATCAAGGAGCCCCTGGGGCCGGGCGCGGTGGCTCACGCCTGTAATCCCAGCACTTTGGGAGGCCGAGGCGGGTGGATCACGAGGTCAAGAGATCGAGACCATCCTGGTCAACATGATGAAACCCCGTCTCTACTAAAAATACAAAAATTAGCTGGGCATAGTGGCACGTGCCTGTAGTCCCAGCTACTCGGGAGGCTGAGGCAGGAGAATTGCTTGAACCCAGGAGGCGGAGGTTGCAGTGAGCCGAGATTGCGCCATTGCACTCCAGCCTGGGTAACAAAAGCGAAACTCCATCTCCAAAAAAAAAAAAAAAGGAGCCCCTGGGATTTTCAACTATTAGAAGCTGTTGTTCAAGGAGACATTGACAAAGTAGATGTTGTAGCAGCCAGAAGGATAAAACGGAAATTCATTGATTAACAAGTCCTGAAGAACCAGAGCAAGCCGGGCACGGTGGTCACACCTGTAATTCAGCACTTTGGGAGGCTGAGGCAGGTAGATCACTTGAGGTCAGGAGTTTGAGAACAGCCTGGCCAACATGGTGAAACCCTGTCTCTACTAAAAATACGAAAAAATTAGCTGGGCATAGTGGTGGGTACCTGTAATCCCAGCTACTCAGGAGGTTGAGGCAGGAGAATTGCTTGAACCTGGGAGGCAGGGATTGCAGTGAGTGGTGGTCACACCACTGCACTTCAGCTCGGGCAACAGTGAGAGACTCTGTTTCAAAACAAAACAAAAAAAAAAAGAACCACAGCAGAGAAGAGGAAGCTTTTGGAAGAAACTCTTACCATATTTTCAAATAGGTGAGGAGACCAATGATAACATGAGGAAATATCTTTTGAATCTGCCAGTTAGGAGTGAGGTCAGGGGAAATGAAAGAAGTTAAACTCAACTTCATTCATTGTGAACCATTCTTGTGAGCAGCGCTCATAAGACATTCAAGAGAGGAGAAGGCTAAAACTCGTGGCTCAAATAGACCCCAGGGGATTCTCAGTTAACATTCATTAGCCTGAAAAAGTGAGAGCTGGTTACACTGCACAGTAAGCAGTGAAGTCATGCACTGTCTCAAACCATTTTTCCGTGGCAGGTGGACTTCCCAGGCAGCTGTGAGTTTTTTAATCATGTGAGCAGAAAATGTCACAACCCCACAGTAATGATAGAGCAACAAAGGAAAACGATCTCTTTCTGGTGTTTTTAAAGGGCTTACGATGCCCTTTGGCTCCGCCTAGTTCCAGAAATTATACACTCATGATAACTGCTAAGTAGCCTCAAACAAAAGAGCCCTATTTTCCATTCTTCATCCACCCTTACATCAATTTGCAGAGGCAAAAATAGGATGCTATTATAATACCAGGGAGGAGAATGCCCTAGGCAAGAACATCAATGGAAAACATATTACATTTAGGTTATAAAAATCACAGTGAGTAGTTTATACAGCGTAGACAGAAATAAAAACAGCCATTTAACAAACTGGCGAATGGACCCAATCATTTTTAAAGCAAAGCTGTTCCATGGTACTAATGAATGAACCTTCATTAAGATAGAAATAGCCACATCATCTGCTCTTCCTTTTAATTAAGAGCACTATAAGCAGGTTAGAAGAAAAGTCTTCCCTAATTTTTCAGGATAATGATTATCGTCACTGGATTACCATAGTAATCTCCCAATTAACACCTTAGACCTTGAAAAGCAAAATTGTAAAAAGATTTTGCAAATGCTTAGGTCCATATGTAAAGCAGTCCCTGGCCATGTCGAAGTACAGATAAATGGTGCCAGATGCAAAGCCAGACACAGACTGCTTTGTGGTCCATTATCTTTATCACCTACCGAGACAATTCAAGAAGATTTTGAGTGAAGGTTAAGATTTAAAGTCTTCGCAAACACTTTAGACAAGCTCTTCAGCGTTTTTAAAGTTTGACAAATTCTGTTAATTAAGCTATCAGAGAAATAACCGTCTGGAGTCCAGCAAAATAACGTACTCAAGCATTTGTGGACAATGGCATACTCTAGAGAGATACCCCCACTGTTAATAGTACCATAGCTTTCAACGTTCTTCTGAAATAGTGAGACTAAAGAAGATATAGAGGCACTGGGAAAAGAGGTATGTCCCATACTGTCATCTTTAAAAAACTACCTCCCCAAAATGTATGTATATATACACACATATACATGTATGTGTACAGACAAATGGTGTCAGATGCAAAGCCAGACACAGGCTGTTTTGTGGTCCATTGTTTTTATTACCTACTGAGACAATTCAAGATTTTGAGTGAAGGTTAAGAATTAAAGTCTTCACAAACACTTTAGGCAAGCTCTTCAGAGATTTTAGTTTAAGTTCTCCAGAGGCAGGAAAATTGCTCCCCAAAATATATGGATATGTGTGTATATATACATATATTCTCCTATTTAACTTGAAGAAAAAAAGGGACGATGAGAAATGCACTCAAATTAAAACAAGGTTAAAATCCTTCTGTAACTATCATTCTAAAAATAAGAGGTAAAAACAAGCTCAATGTATTTTCTACAGATTATTTAGATGCCCAAGGTGTTTATAATACATCAAAAAGAGCTTTTAAGCTTTAAAAAAAAATCATACAATTGGGGTTTTTATTTATTGAGAATTCTGAATCTTGTCACCTTGCACTTGCCAAAGAAAAATATTTAAAGCACCAGGTGCAGTGGCTCAGGCTTGTAATCCCAGCGCTTCGGGAGGCTGAGACAGGCAGATTACCTGAGGTCAGAAGTTCAAGACCAGCCTAGCTAACATAATGAAACCCCGATTCTACTAAAAATCCAAAACATTAGCCAGGCATGGTGGTGCACACCTGAAAATACCAGCTCCTCGAAAGGCTGAGGCAGGAGAATCCGGAAGCAGAGGTTGTGGTAAACCGAGATCCTGCCATCACACTCCAGCTTGGCCAACAAGAGCAAAACTCCATTTCAGAAATATATATACAGAAAGCAAGATTGTAGGGAGTCAGGGTACCTACAGACAGAAACGCTAACCTCCTCTACTACTAGTAGAAAAATTATATTATGCACATTTAAACACTTAATAAATTATCTACATACCATTAACAACTATAAATGTGATGTTCTTTATAAAAGGCCAAGACTGAGAGAGGGGAAGAGAAAGAGAGGAGTCATGGAGAGAGATAGATCACTATGTACATGTTGGAAGCAGCAGCCGTATTAAAATGAGGAAACAGGGTAGGATGGACCAAGTCTTCCGATCGCTGGCACTTGTGGGTGGTGACTGCAGATAGACATAAAAGCCTTGGAATTAACTAGTCCTAAAACTCCTTGGTAGTCTGGCATCCAGTTGTTGTTGGCCACAGAACTGACTCAGCCTTCCAAGAGCTGAGGAGGATTTGATTCCCTCCTGCAATTTCCAGTGACCTTGAGAAGTGCAGAAGTGAATCTAGGACTCCAGACACCTGAGCACGCTGATTTTAAGTAATTGTCATGTGTCAACAAATTAATCCGTTAGAATGAGACCCATCCAAGTGGATTATCTCCTAGTCTTAAGTAACAAAAGCAGAATCCAAAAGATGTGACTGGTAATTAGAATTAGTTAGACCTAAACATAAATCTAGGTATATCTAGGAGGGGATTTACAAAATAAAAATAGTTATGTTGAGGCCATGGAATAATATGACTTTTTCTTTAATTTTTATTGTATTATTTTTGCCATTTCAAAAACAGTAAGGAAAGATTAAAAGATAAATGATAATCTACAAGGAAATATTTACAACTTACATCACAAAGAATGAATATATAAAAGCTCTTAGAATTTCAGGAAAAAAAAAGACAAAGATACCTATAGAAAAAGTTTTTAAAAACATGAACAGCCTATAGTCCCATCTACTCAGGAAACTGAGGCAGGAGGATCACTTGAAGCCAGGAGTGCAAGACGAGCCCAGGTAACATAGTGAGATGCCATCTCTAAAAAAACAAAACATAAAGATATTTTGGAAAAAGACAGGTAATTTGCTTATTGACATGTGAAAAAGATACCTAACCTCAATTCGTAAGAGAAATGCAAATTCAAAATGCAGTGAGATGTAATTTCTCATATGTCAGACTGGCAAAAATCCAAAGCTTGACAATTCATTTGGCTGATAAGGCTGGGGAAAAACTAGCTCTCCCATACATTGCTGACAGGAATAAATTAAAGAAGCATTTACTGTTAGACCCAGCAGTCTCACTTCTAGGAATCTGTCCTGAATCTGCGTAAATACTAAACAAAATATTCACACCGATAGTAATTGCAGAGTTGCTTGTGGCAGTGAAAGACTGGAAACAACCCAAATGTTCACCAATAAAAAACTGACTCAATAAACTACCCTCACAATGAAGTACAGGTAGTTATGGAAAAAATAAGTAAGATTTCTATGTATTGATAAGGGGTGGTGTCCAGCATATATTAAACAGAAAATAAATGCGCCATAGTTGTATTGATCTGTTCTGATGCTGCTAATAAAGACATGCCTAAGACTATGTAATTTATAAAGAAAAAAGGTTTGAATGACTCACAGGTCAGCATGGCTGGGGAGACCTCAGGAAACTTACAATCATAGCAGAAGGGAAAGCAAACACATCCTTGTTCACATGATGGCAGGAAGGGAAAGAATGAGTGCCCAGCGAAGCAGGAAGACCCTTATAAAACCACCAGATTTCATGAGAACCAACTCACTAGCATGAGAATAGGATGGGGGAAGCTGCCTGCATGATTTAATTACCTCCCACCAGTCCCACATGGGGATTATGGAACTACAACTCAAGATGAGATTTGCATGGGGACACAGCCAAACCATATCAACAGTATACATAAAATGCCATCTTTTATATAAGAAAAGAGATAGGCTGGGCACAATGGCTCATACCTGTAAACCCAGCACTTTGGGAGGCTGAGTCAGGAGGATCACTTGAGCCCAGGAGTTCAGGACCAGCCTGAATGACATAGGAACTCTACATAATTTTTTTAAATAAAGGAAGAAAGAGAAGAGAATAGAGGGAGGAAGAAAAAAGAAGTAAAATAAGACTATATATACGCATACTATATATGTGTGTTTTTAATTTTGCTTATTTTTCCAGAAACTCTAGAAAGATAAATCAGAAATGAACACTAATAGAGTTAGCTGTATGAGGGTTAGAAAATGGGGTACAAGGAGAAGGAAAGAGATGGAAGTAAGACTTTTCTGAATATGCCTTTTTAGTTTTGATGTTCATGAAATAGATAAAATTACATCAAAAAGGGAAAGAAATTCTAAAATTGGGAAAAAGAAAACTTAATTCTATATCCAATGAGCAACATACTGACACAAAGCAAACATGTATTTCAAGGGATTTTTAGACACCTATTTGGACAATACCTTCTTTAGTGGGATGTAGTCTAAAAATAAAGAACTACCTAAAAAATTATCAAAACTTCACCTCATATTTTTATTGCTGTAATGATGCAATAATATTGACATTGTAATTTTGAACCCCTTTTATGTGTCTGCTAGGATCAAACAAATAAATTCATTAATCTTATTTTTTGAGTTTCCAATTTAAAAACATATAAATGTAAAATCAGTAAGTTAAGAAAACCAGATTAATTTTTTTTTTTTATTTTTTTTTTTTTGACACAGCGTTCCACTCTGTCACCCAGGCTGGAGTACGGTGACACAATCACAGCTCACTGCAGCCTTGACCTCCCAGGCTCAAGTGATCCTCTCCCACCTCAGCCTCTCAAGTAGCTGGGACCACAGATGTGCCCCACCATGCCAGACTAATTTTTTGTACTTTTTGTAGAGATAGGGTCTCACTATGTTGCCCAGGCTGGTCTTGAACTCCTGGCCTTAAGCAATCTCACCTCAGCCTCCCAAAGTACGGAGATTACAGGTGTGAACTACCGTACTTGGCCAAAATATTTTATATAGCTTTATTAAAATATGATTCACACACCATAAAATTAACCTTTTAAAGCACAAAATTCATTCCACAACCCACTTGGTTTTGTCAAAAGACAAAAAAAAAAAAGTACAAAATTCAGAACCAAGTGTGGTGGATTGCGCCTGTAAGCCAGCTACTCAGATCCTCCTACTGAGGCAGGAGGATCACTTGAGGCCAGGAGTTCAAGATAAGCCTGGGCAACACAGCAAGATCCCACCTCTATAAAAGTAAATAATAAAGAACAAAAGTAACAAAACTTACTGATAATCACAGAATTGTGCAACAATCACCACTATAAGAAAATCTCTTTATCACCCCAAAAGAAAATCTCTTACTGATCAGCAGTCACTCCCATTCTCTGCCCCACTCACCTACTTTCTGTCTCCATAGATTTGCCTATTCTGGACATTTTAAACAAATAGCATCATACAATATTGATACCTTTGTAACTGGCTTTGTAACATTTTATATAAACAACATCATACACAACTGAGACCTGTTGCTGTTGTAAAAAATCACCACACATTGAGTGGCTTAAAACAAAAGAAATTTATTTTCTCTCTGTTTTCAAGGCCAAAAGCCTAAAATCAAGGAGCTGAGCATAGTGGTTGATACCTGTAATCCCAGCACTTTGGGAAGATGTGGCAGGAAGATTCCTTAGGCCAAGAGTTCGAGGCCAGCCTCAGCAACATAGTGAGACCTCATTTCTACCCCCAAAAAAATTTAGCTAGGTGTGGTGGCACACGCCTGTGGTCCCAGGTACTCAGAAGGGCTGAGGCAAGAGGACTGCTTGAACCCAGGAGGCTGAGGTTTTAGTAAGCCATGTTCACATCACTTCACTCCAGCCTGGGTGACAGAGGGAGAACCCATCTCAAAAATAAATAAGTCTAAAATCAAGGTGTCAGCAGGGCTGCACGCCCTCCAAAAGCTCAAACAGAGGAACAATCTGTTCCTTTTTCCTTTTCTGCTACTGGTGGCTTCAGGCACTCCTTGGTTTGTGGCCAAATCACTCCAGTCTCTGCCACCATGGTCACACTGCCTTCTCCTCTTCTCTGTCTGTCCTCTGTGTGACTCTTATAAGGACACTTGTTACTGAATTTAGGGCCTATTTGGATAATCTAGGATACTCTCATCTCAAGATCCTCATTTAAGGATGTCGGCAAAGACCTCGTTTCCAAATAAGGTAACATTCACAGGTATGGGAGATTAGTACATAAACATATCTTTTGAGGAGGGCTTATTCAACTCACTATAGTCTATCCTCAGACTTCCAAAAATTCACATCTATCCTGCCTACAAAATACATTCACCCATCCTAACATCCTCAAAAAGTCTCAACAATTGCAGCATCAACTCAAAGTCCAAAATCTCATCAGCTCAAAAGTTTCAAATCTTGGTATCTAAGTCAGGTCTGAGTGAGACTCTGCATATGAACCATCCTGGGGAAAAATTCTTCCCCATCTGTGGGGCTGTGAAATGAGAAAGTAAGTTATCTCTTTCCAAAACACAATGGTGGGACAGGCATGAGATAACACTTTTTAACATTCTCATTGTAAAAGGAAAAAGAGAAGAGAATAAAGGGGTCATTGGTCCCAAGCAAATTTGAAACCCAAAAGACAAGTTTCATTAGTTTTCAAGACCACAGAGTAACCTTCTGTGGCTCATGGCTCTACAGGTGTCAGCATGCATGGCTCCTCTGGCCTCTGCTCCTGTGTCTGTGGTTTCACCTTCTGAGCCCAAGTCTCTATCCTTGGAGTCATTCTTTCTTTTCCTTGAAAGTAGCATGTTTGCAGCTGAGTGGCTATATCAGCTCATTTACTGCTTGTAAAATGTTGGAAGTCCAACAGCTTTCTTTCATTTAGCCCAGCCTCTGTTCCTTTCCATCCAAGCTGGCAATGTTCCTACTGACATATCATTCTCAAAAATCTTGTGGATCTCCTATGTATGCCATAGAGATTTCTACCAATAAATAAGAGGGTTTTTCACAGATCCTCCTTGGATAATCACATTTCTGCTCAGATGGCTGATTGAATCTATGAGATATACACATATAACCTCTTCAGCAAAATGTTGTCCAGCCAGCCACACCTTTGCCTTCTCTTTAGAGCACACCTTCCTAGTAGTAAATTTCCTGTTTCACTTCCTAGTTCTCCAGTTTGCAAAGGCAGATCATGTGACTTCTCTGCCTCCACAATTATGTAAGCCAATTCCCATAATAAATACACACACACACACACACACACACACACACACACACACACATATCCTACTGGTTCTGTTTCTCTGGAGGATTCTAACACATTCACCTAGCACTCAGATCCTTTTCCAAAAACTTTTCCACAAGACTCCTTGAAGAAACAGTGATTCCAGGTGTAGGTCAAGGAATGAACAAGATGGGTATATAATTCCAGAAAACAAAGATGCTACTAAAGACTAATGAGAAAGGGTTGAGGGGACACATGCAAAGGATCAGACACCACTGGAAGCATATCCATGGCCAAATTTGAAACAATACAAGAATTTTCTTAAAGTATAACTGTAGCTTACTATAAATATTGGATACATCAAAAGCATGCCATAGTAACACTAAAAAAAGGGAGAGAGAAGAGAACTCATTCATCACTGGAGGCGACTATTAAACTAACTCATTTACCTAAAAATTAGTAATTAATGGGGAGAAATAAGTATTTATGCTATCTTTTTAAGAAGAATCAACATTTCATCTTGAGCTGATGATGGAAAGCTCTCTTTTACAGAAGAATGCCAGACAATAAATGTGCGAGGAATGAAACAATTGGAAATTTACTGTTTTCCAAACCCTAATAAAAAGTTGATTCAGGCAAGGATCATCAGCACACGCTAAAAAATATCAGGTGAAAATGTTTCTGCATCAGGACAGTCACAAGGTGCCAAAGTGTTACCCCACTGTATTATTCCTTGCTAACTATAAAGGGGAAAGTCCCTTTATAACAGTAAGATGTGATGGTCATCATGTTAACCAGGTGATCAAAGTTAGCATGCCTAGAAGTGAAACAACCTCATATGAGGCAATATGAGATACACAACATGACCTGTGAATGAATTCTTGAAAAAAAAAAAAAAAGTTTAACCTAAGTCTAAACAAACCATTCAACCTAACCACTACATATACAAATACAGGAGAAATACATGTGCATCCATTGGGGTTCTCGAAGGAAACAGATGGCATGCTGAAATTACTATTTAAAAAAGTAGTGCAGGGGGTACTTGTGCCTCTAGTCAAGATGGGATAGCAAAGACCAGATTTACTCTCCTGCCTAAAGCAACCAAACAGTGGACAAAATACACGAAACAATAGTCTGCAAGATACGGAACATGAGGTAATGACAGATAGTAATCCCTGAAAGACAGTATTCCAATTTTGAATTTATTGCCTCTTGGCTCCATATCTGCCCTTCCTTGCCTAAGCTACAAAATTGGGAATAGGCCTTTTATATCTTTTTTCTTTGTCAGCTGACTAATGTTAAGTTTTGTCAGTTGAGGGCATAGAAGAGACACTGCAGGAAGCAAGTGTTTTGTTTCCTGGATCAGGTGTGCTTGCTGAGCACGTCACTGCAGCATAGGCAGCTTCCCCAGGACCCAGGCTCTAGCAGCACAGACAACCACATCTACAAAAAAACCCTACACCTAACATGACACTTAAGAGTGGAAAACTGAATACTTTTCTCCAAAGATCAGGAGCAAGGCAAGAATGTCTGCTTTCACTATTTCTATTCAACATTGCCTGGAAATTCTAGCCTGTAAAATAGATCAAAAAAAAAGAAATTTTAAAGTTTCCAGATTGGAAAGGAAGAAGTAAAATTGTCTTATTTTCAGGCAAAATGATTGTATTAGTCAGTTTTTACGCTGCTATAAAGAAATACTCAAGACTGGATAATTTATTTGAGAAAGAAGCTTCCAGGTCAATACTCAAAGATGGCTATGTTAGATATTAAGTTGTTGGTGACCAATGTGGGGACTCGGTCATGGGACTGGTCAGAAGACTAGCTGCTAGTTGAGAACAGGACTAAGCAAGGTTAATTTGATGCTGATTAAACTGTTAAAACAGTGTTTCTTCAGTTTCTCCTAATGAAAGAATTATTCACAAAAAAAAATAAAGAAAGAGGCTTAATTGACTCACAGTTCCACATGGCTGGGGAGGCCTCAAACTTATAATCATGGTGGAAGGCAAAGAGAAAGCAAGAACCTTCTTCACATGGCACCAGGAAAGAGAAGAGTGAGGAGTGAAGAGAGAAGAGTCCCTTATAAAACCATCAGATCTTGCGAGAACTCACTATCACAAGAACAGCATAGGAGAAACCATCCCCATGATCCAGTCACCTCCCACCAGGTCTCTCCCTAGATATGTGGAAATTATGGGAATTACAATTCAGGATGAGATTTGAGTGGGGACATGGCCAAACCATATCAATGATCATCTATGTAGAAAATCTGATGCAATTGCCAAAAAACTACTAGAACTATTAAGTGAATTTAATAAGGTTGTAAAATACAAGATATATTTACAATAGTCAATTTTATTATATTAGCAGTGAGTAATTGTATGTTAGAATTTTAAAACAATATCATTTACAATAGCACTCAAAAAATTAAGTATTTGGGGATAAATCTGACAAAATTTTTACCTGTACACTGAAAATTTACAAAACATTTCAGAGATAAACAAGAACTAAATAAATGGGGAGGTATAACTTGTTCATGGGTCCAAAGCCTCAAGATTGTTAAGATGTCAATTCTCCCCACACTGATCTTTAGATTCAACGTAATCCCAATCAAAATCCTAGCAGGTTTTACGTAGATTAACAAACTGATTCTAAAACTCATATAGAAATGCCAAGAACCTAAAATAGCCAAAATAACTTTGAAAAAGAAGAATATACACTACAGTATAATATCTGATTGGACTAATCAAGACAGTGTAGTATTAGTATAACAACAGACGAATAAATCAACGGAACAGAACAGAAGGCCCAGAACTAGACACACATTTAAATGAACAATTGCTTTTCAACAAAGATATAAAAACAGGTTAGTAGAGCTGGGACAATCTTTTCAACAAACGGTGATGGAATAATTGGGTATCCATATGCAACAAAATAAACTTTGGGCCAGAAGCAGTGGCTCCCGCCTATAATCCCAGCATTCTGGGAGGCCTAGGCGGGTGGATTGCTTGAGCCCAGGAATTTGAGACCAGCCTGGGCAACATGGCAAAACCCTATCTCTACAAACCAAAATACAGAAATTAGCCAGACATGTAGTCTCAGCTACTCTGGAGGCTGAGGTGGAAGGATCACTGGTGCCCAGAAGGTTGAGGCTGCAGTGAGATGAGATGGTGCCACTACACTCCAGTCTGGGTAACTGAGTGAGGCCCTGTCTCAAAAATAAATAAATAAATAAATAAATAAATAAATAAATTTTGTATATACCTTGTACCATATACAAAAATTAATTCAAAATACAACATAGATGATATGGTTTGACTCTGTGTCCTCACCCAAATCTCATTTCATATTGTAATCTTCAGTGTTGGAGGAGGGGCTTGGTGGGAGGTGATTGGATCATGGAGGCAGACTTCCACCTTGCTGTCATGATAGTGAATGAGTTCTTACAAGATATGGTTGTTTAAAAATGTCTAGCACCACAGGGAGGGGAGCATCACACACTGGGGTCTGTCGGAGAGAAAAAGGGGAGGGACAGCGGGGGGTGGGGAGTTGGGGAGAGATAGCATGGGGAGAAATGCCAGATATAGGTGATGGGGAGGAAGGCAGCAAATCACACTGCCATGTGTGTACCTATGCAATAATCTTGCATGTTCTTCACATGTACCCCAAAACCTGAAATGCAATTTAAAAAATATATATATATATGCATATATATAAATGTCTAGCACCTCCTCTTTTACTCTCTCCTGCTCCACCATGTGAAGATAAGTCTGCCTCCCCTCTGCCTTCTGCCAAGATTCTGTTTCCTGAGACCTCCCCAGCCATGCTTCCTGTAGATCCTGTACAACTGTGAGTCAATTAAACCTTTTCTTTATAAATTACACAGTCTCAGGTAGTTTTTTATAGCAATGTGAGAACAGACTAACATAATAGACCTAAACATAAAATCTAAAACTATAAGACATTTAGGAGAAAACCTTCATGACCTCAGGTAAAGCAAATATTTTTTACATGTAACACCAAAATCATAATCTGTAAAAAACAAACCAATAAGTTGCATTTCAATAGTAAAAACATCTTCTCTCATATGACTTTTAGCGGTGAAAAAAAAATTCTCTATGAAAGACACTGATTAGAAAGAATAAAAACATAATGACTGGAAGAAAATATTTTCAAAGCATATATTTGGCAAAGAACTTTTATGAAAATATGTAATGAACTCTTAAAACTCAATAATAGAAAACAAACAACCCAATAATAAAATCGGCAAAATATTTGGAAAGACACTTTACCAAAGAGGACCTGCTTATGGAAAAAAGAAAAAGAGAGAGATGAAGAAGAAATGGGGGGGAAAGCACATAAGGCCAAGAACAGTGGCTCACACCTATAATCCCAGCAGTTTGGGATGTCAAGGTGGGCAGATTACTTGAGGTCAGGAGTTCGAGACCAGCCTGGCCAACATAGTGAAACCCCATCACCCTGTCTCTACTAAAAACATAAAAATTAGCTGGGCCTGGTGGCACATGTCTGTAATCCCAGCTATTCCAGCAGCTGAGGCAGGAGAATTACTTGAACCTAGGAGGCAGAGGTTGCAGTGAGCCAAGATGGCACCACTGCACTCCAGTCCAGGTGACAGAGTGAGACTCCATCTCAAAAAATAAATAAATAAAATTTTTAAAGCACATAAAAAGATGTTCAACATCATTAATCATTAGAAAAATTCAGTTAAAACCTTGATAAGATATCACTACACATCTGTTAGAATGTCTAAAGCTGAGACTCTTACACTGCTGGTGGGACTGTGGTATGGTGCAATCACTTTCTAGTAAAGCTAAACAAGCAACTACCATGTGATCCAGCAATTGCACACTTGGACATTTATGACAGAGAAATGAAAAAGTATGTACACAGAAAAATCTGTACACAAATGTTCATAGCAGTTTTATTCATAATAGTCAAAAACTGAAAACAATCTATTTGTCCTTCAACAGGTGCATGGTTAAACAAACTATAGGACATCCATATTATGGACTACTACTCAGCAATTTAAAAAGAACAAACTATTGGCCAGGTACAGTGGCTCATGCTATAATCTCAACACATTGGGAGACCAAAGGGGGCAGATCACTTGAGGTCAGGAGTTCAAGACCAGCCTGGCCAACATGGTAAAACCCCATCTCTACTAAAATTACAAAAATTAGCCAGGCATGGTGGTGCGCACCTGTAGTCCCAGTTACTTGGGAAGCTGAGGCAGGAGAATTGCTTGAGGCCAGGAGGCAGAGGTTGCAGTGAGCAGAGATCATACCACTGCACTCCAGCCTGGGTGACAGAGCAAGACTGTCTCAAAAATAAATACATTCATAGATACACACATACATACATACATAAAACTATTGCTAAATGTAACAACTTGGATGAGTTTCCTGGAAATTACACTGATGATAAAATCCAACCTCAAAGTTATAAACTGTGATTCTATTATAACATTTTCAAAATGAAAAAATTATGAAAATAAGGAACAGATTAGTTGTTGCCAAAAGTCAGTAACAAGCAGAGAGTGGGGGTGAAAGGTCAATGTGGCTATAAAATGGAAACCTGAAGCATTCATTTGGTGATAGAACTCATCTTCATTCTAATTGGATTGATTTCAGTATCCTGGTGGTGACATTTTACTTGAATTTTGTAAGAGGTTACCGTTGGGGGAAACTGGATAAAGGGTACACCAAGTCTCTCTGTATTAATTCTTAAAATTGCATGTTAATCTACAATAAATAACTAGCATTCCATGGGGAGAAAAATGTTAATTCCAGGTCTAGGGCAAGAAATAAATAACATCTGTTCTTGGAACATCTTTTACCACATAGCAAGGAAGCTGTCAAATATTACTAGAGTAATGTCAAAAAGATACAGAGCCAATTTGAAAAGGCTCCTACTGGCCAAAGAAGACGAATATAAAAATCAGTAAGAAAAATAACTGTAACAGATTGAAATATATTTGATACCTTCAGTATATTCAGTATATATATTCAATATATTGGATATATATCTCTCAGTTCACAATGATACTTTTTTTTAAAGGTGTTGTTTAATACCAGAGAACCAACTTATTTTGAAAACTGATAAAAGACTCAAATATTTTTCCTGCTGTTTCCATATGAATTATAGCATTAGACAACCAGATAGAAGATAAGGGAAAAATTATCTTTATGGAAGTATTGCAGCTAGTACATTTTATAAACTAGATTAGAATCTCATACTTTTGAAAGTCCTAGTGAACTAATAGCCATCAAGCATCAAAGTCTGCTAACATCCCCCAGAAAGTAGACAACTAATTATTATGTGACTTCTAGTGAAAGAAACCAACACCAGCTGCAAGTAATCTTGCCAAGACAAATCCAGTATTGAATCTGAGCATGCCTCAAGGTCCAACTACCAATCTGAAGCAAATACAGACCCATGGGGTAGCCCTGCTCTGCAAGGAACAGTAAAAAATAATAATAATAAAATAAATTAAGTAAATACAAAGGACTAAGTACCATGTTAAACTGTACCCTAGCAATGCAATCAGCAGCATTGCCACTATGGGAAAACATCAGCCAAACAACTGAATTTCTTCAGAAACTGGAAGGAAAAAAAAAAGGAGTAAAGGGGGCCCTATAAATTTTTTAATGCCTGATTCAATTAAACTAACTGCAAAGAAAAGTTGTTTACATATATGTGGCAACTGGAAATTGTCTCATACATGTAAAATTCATCCACTGATGGATATTGGATGATATTAAAGAATTATTGTTGGCCGGGCATGGTGGCTCATGCCTGTAATCCTAACACTCTGGGAGGCCGAGGCGGGAGGATCACCTGAGGTCAGGAGTTCAAGACCAGCCTGGCCAAAATGGCAAAACACTGCCTCTACCAAAAATGCAAAAATTAGCCAGGTATGGTGGCAGGCCCCTAAAATTCCAGCTACTCAGGAGGCTGAGGCAGGATAATCACTTGAACCCAGGGGGTAAAGTTGCAGTGAGCCAAGATCGTGCCATTGCAATCTAGCCTGGACAAAAGAGCAAAACTCCATCTCAAAAAAGAAAAAAGAAAGAAAAAAATTATTGTTAAACTTTTAGGTGTGATCATGGTACTGTTATCATGTTTTTTAAAGTGTTTTATCTTTTAGAAAGGTATATGGGGATAACTACAGATGAAAATGATATGCTTGGGATTGTGTCAAAATTCTTCAGGATGGGGAAAGTAGCTAGGAGTGTGGATGGACATGACTGAACAGTGGCTGCTGGTTGGTGGAGCTGAGGCCTGGGTATCCAGGAGCCCCTGATTCCAGTGTGTCTACTTTGGGGTATGTTTGGGTATACTTACTTTTGGGTGTGTTTGAAATGCTCCAAATAAAAGTGTTAAAAAAAAAAAAAAAAAGGTTTTTTTAAAAACATTTTTAAGCAAGTGGCCACACAACATGGTTCATACGTATAATCCCGGCACTTTGGGAGGCCGAGGCAGGTGGATCCCTTGAGCTCAGGAATTCAAGACCAGCCTGGCCAACATAGCAAGACCTCATCTCTATAAAAAATTTAAAAATAGCCAGGCAAGGTGGTGTGCCACTGTAGTCCCAGCTATGTGGGGGGCTGAAGTGGAAGGTTAGCTTGAGTCTACCAGGTCGAAGGCTACAGTAAGCCAAGATCACACCACTGCATTCCAGCCTGGGTGACAAAATGAGATTCTGCCTTAAAAAAAAAGCCAATCACAGTGCACAGATGTACAGTGCACAGGTTCACACCTGTAATTCCAGCATTTTGGGAAGCCAAGGCGGGTGGATCACCTGAGGTCAGGAGTTCAAGACCAGCCTGGCCAATATGGTGAAACCCCATCTCTACTAAAAATACAAAAATTAGCTGGGCATTGTGGTGCGTGCCTGTAATCCCAGCTACTAGAGGGGCTGAGGCAGGAGAAGCACTTGAACCTTGGAGGTGGAGGTTACAGTGAGCCGAGATTGTGCCACTGCACTCCAGCCTAGGCAACAGAGCAAGACTCTGTCTCAAAAAAAAAAAAACTAACAAGACATAATCACCAATTGAATTCTGATCAAAATTAAAACAGTTTTAAGACACATTTTTAGAACAATGAAGAAATTTAAATATGTGCTAAGTGTTAGATAACATTAGAGAAACCCTGTTAATTTTCTTAGCTGTGACCATGAAGCTGCGGTGATGAAGGAGAATTCAGTTATTATCAGAAGAGACATCATGGAGAACTGAAAGGAGAAATGCCATGTTTCAGGCACAAACTTTCAAATGTTTCAGCCAAAAAATGAAAACAGTGATTTGTACACCAATGTTCATAGCAGCATTATTCATAATTGTCAAAAGGTGGAAACAACCCAAATGTACATCTGCAGATGAGTGGATAAACAAAATACATATATGTACACAATAGACTATTATTCAGCCTTAAAGAGGAAGGAAATTCTGGCACATGCTACAATATGGGTGAACCTGAAGACATATGCTTCATAAAATCACCCACACACAAAAAGATAAATATTTCATGATCTCAATATTTGAGGTACTTAGAGCAAACAAATTCGTAAAAGAAGAAAGTAGAAAAGTGGTTGAATAGTTGTTAACAGATGCTGTCGGGAGAGAAAGTGGAGAGTTAGTGTTTAATGTGAGTGAGTTGGGGCTTTTTTTTTTCTCGGTTGACTCATGTAATTCTAAACTCTAATAACAAGGGATATTCAAGGGAGAGGTTGTTGAAAGTGAACAAGGGTTTTTGTTTAACATATGTTTTAATAATGGGTTTACCACATTTTAAAATGTTTTTAAATCGAGGTAGATTTGAACCAGAATGACAAAACGCTAACAATTGAAGATAGTTGGTGGATCTATGAGTTCTTATTATATACACTCTTTCAACTTTTTATGCATTAGAAAATTCTCATAATAAAAACTTTCAATATTTTAAGAAAAGCAAAAATATTGGCACAAGAGAAAAAGGCCAGGTATGGTGGCCCGTGCCTATAGTCCTAGCTACTAGGGAGACTAAGGCAGGAGAATTGCTTGGACCCAAGAGGCGGAAGTTGCAGTGAGCCAAGATCATGCTACTGCACTCCAGCCTGGGGGACAGAATTAAAGTAGGAGAGAGAGAAAGAGGAGAAAAAGAAGAGAATTCCCCATTTGTGATACTAATTATTACAGGACTGAGATTCCCTACTACACAGACTCCTTTGCACCTGGGGAACAGGTGCTCTTCAGCCAATACCTGTGAAGGCTACACAAACATGCCCCAGCAAGAGCATCTCCACATAGGACCAGAGCAGAAGACTGTGCGGGCTTTGCCTGCACAAGGCTACCACACAGTAGACATCAAAGATTTGTATATATATTCTTATAGTCTTCCCAAAGAGAGTAAGTATGGGCTCACAGGGACTCTGTAAATTAGGTTGATGTTATTCCTTTCCTAAGGAAAAAAAAATAAGTTGGGAGTGGTGGCTCACTCTCATATTCCCAGCACTTTGAGAGGCCACAGGGGGAAGTTCAAGATCAGCCTGAGCAACATACTGGGATCCTGTCTCTACAAATCATCCAAAACAATTAGCTGGACATGGTAGTGCACATCTGTAGTCCCAGCTACATGGGAGGTTAAGGCAGGAGGATCGCCTGAGCCCAGGCAGTTGAGGCTGCAGTGAGCCATGACTGTACTGCTGCACTCCAGCCTGGGAGACAGAGAAAGACCCTGTCTCCAAAAAAAAAAAAAAAAAAAAAAAAAACAGAGAAAAGGAAATGAACAAACACCCCCACAAAGGATTAAATCTTGAAATTGAATATTATGTGGTATTGTTTTTGTTAACAAAGCCACTTTGTGCTAAATCATAAAAAGATTTTTCATATGGAAACATTCAGTGTGATTTCATATTACTTTTATTCTTATTTCTTAAAAAACGAGAAATTTTCTTTTTTTTTGAGACAGAGTGCAATAGTGTGATCTCAGCTCACTGCAACCTCTCCCTCTCGGGTTCAAACGATTCTCCTGCCTCAGCCTCCCAAATAGCTGGGATTACAGGTGTGCGCCACCATGTCCAGCTAATTTTTTGTATTTAGTAGAGATGGAGTTTCACCATGTTGGCCTGGCTGGTCTTAAACTCCTGACCTCAGGTGATCCACCTTCCTCAGCCCTCCCAAAGTGCTGGGATTACAGGCATGAACCACCTCTCCCGGCCAGAAAACTAAAATCATTTCTAAAGTGGTATATTTAATAAGCAATTTGTGTTTTTCATATCACGTATCACTATGAATGTTAAAAATTACAGGTCTTGGTCGGGCGCATGGCTCATGCTTGTAATCCCAGCACTTTGGGAGGCCAACACGGGAGGATTACCTGAGGTTCAGGGATCAGGCTGGCCAACATAGTGAAATCCCCTCTCTACTAAAAATATAAAAATTAGCCGGGCATGGTGGCCCATGCCTGTACTCCCAGCTATTTAGGAGGCTGAGGCAGGAGAATTGCTTGAACCCAAGAGGCGGAGGTTGCAGTGAGCCAAGGTCATGTTACTGCACTCCAGCCTGGGGGACAGAGCATGACAAGACTAGCCTAAGCATGTTTTAAATTAGTTTTTTTTTCAATGTCCTGATATGATTGCCTTCCAAAATACATTAGCCATTTTGAAGAACACATGATACTTCTGAGATTAAATTGGGCAGTTCAAAGTGTCATGGAGTGGGCATTGGTGTATAGGGTTTGATTAGGTCTCGTCTTCCCAACTCCCTCACCTCTAATCTGAGAGCTGACCTGATTTTTGGCAGAAAACATTTCAGAAGGCAAAGTAAAACAAAGGCAAGAGGAAAAAAAGAAAATGATGAAAAAAAAATCACTGAAAACCAGAATTACTAGTAAAGTGATTTGTGAATACAAAGTGCCTGAATATTAGTAGGATGTGTATTTATTTAACCAAAGTAAACCTCATAAACAATAAGTGATATTCCAAATATTTCACTGGCTTGAGGAATTTTTAATAAGAGAAAACATCCCAGTTTGATCAAACCCATGATTGAAATGTATGTTAAACAAAATATTTTGTTACTTTAAACAACCCCCTCCCTTGAACATCCCTTGTTATCAGAGTTTAGAATTACATGAGTCAGCCTAGAAAAGGAGAAAAGCCCCAACTCATTAACTATACATTTGAGCTTGAGGGGTTTTGGCAAAAGATTCCCAGAAAATCCCTCATCTGACTTAGAGATTAACCCATTTATAAATACATCCTGTTGTCACTGAGTATGCAGCGTTCTTACTCATTTAATGAATGCTAGTCTAATGCAAATTTGTATAAAGTTAAAAATAAAGGGCCCCATTTAATCCTCTTCAGGACTTTTTGCTTTGCTTCTCAGTACAGGACCACTGTGGATATATCAATGTTACTTCCAGGATGATGGATACTACAGAATAATTCAAACATCCTAATAGTGATAGCAGAAGAACAAAGAACTCCATGTTCATTGCTCAGACCCTGTGCATTAGAACTCTTAAGCTTTTTTTTTTAAGGTAAAAGATGCAATCTGAATGCACAATTGACAGTGATCAAAAACATGCAGTTCTAAGCAAGCCAATTAAAAAAAAAAAAAGCTAACATTGGGTTGCAATGAATCAAGACCACAGAGGTTGGAAAAGCCCTTAGGAGCCATTCAAAATATAAGAAGATTCCTAGACTTTGAATTCATCCAGGAAATGTACCGTGTTGTATCCAATTTATATTCTCAGTATTTAACAGGATGCCTGGCACAGGGTAGGAGGCTGAACAAATAAATTAGTTAATGAGTTGATGCTCTGTGCTATAATAGAGACGCTAATATGCAATCTCCACTTCTTCCATATAATTGATTGCCAAATTTTTAGCAGGCCACAGGAATGCCCAGAATCAAGGTTATATTTCCCAGGCTCCCTTGAAGCTAGATGTGACCATATAATTAACCTCTGCCCAAAGGGATAAAAGCAGAAGGCCAGGCGTGGTAGCTCACATCTGTAATCCCGGCCCTTTTGGAGGCCAAGGCAGGTGGATCACCTGAGGTCAGGAGTTCAAGACCAGCCTGGCCAGTATGGTGAAACCGAGTCTCTACAAAAGAAAAAGAAAGAAAAAATCCAAAAAAGTAGAAGTAGGGGCCAATCCCATTGCATTGGGAGGACAAGATGGAAGGATTGCTTCCCAGGAATTCAAGATCAGCCTGGTTAACACAGAGCAAAGCCTCATCTTTACAAAAAAAAAAAAAAAAGAAAAGAAAAATTTAATTATTTAGATGTGGTGGCACATGCCTGTAGTCCTAGATACTTGAGAGGCTGAGGATGAAGGATCACTTGAGCCCAGAAACTCAAGGCTAAAGTAAGCCATGATCACACCGCTGCACTCCAACCTAAGAAACAAAAAGATCTTGTCTCAAAAAAAAAAAAAAATACAAGTAGAATGCTTCGTTTTCTTCCCTGCTTCATTCTTCCTGTTGGTTGGAATGAAAACAAAAGGCCTGGGCTCCAACAACCATCTTGTATACCAAGCGGTGACCCAGAGAACGAAAGTAATCCATGTAGAGCCACAGAGAAGTGAAGCCTGGAACTCTGACCCATGGTATTTTATAACACTGAAGACCTTTCAATGCTTGACTCAGAAACAAACTTGTATTTTCCCAAACTGCTGATATTTGGGGATCTTCTTTATTTGTAGCTGAATCTAATCCTAAGCAATGCATATGCTTTACCTAATTACTTCCTTACTGTGTATTTAGCTAGATTTTTTACAGTGACTATTTCTAGGCTTTGCAGGTCACGTATGATCTCTCTCTCTCTTAAAAATGTAAAAACTATTTCTAGTTCACAGGCTTACAAAGACAAACTGCACTCAGCCACACTTGGCCCATGGGCCACAGTCTGCAGATCCAGGTTTTATGGCAGTAATGCAAATGTTTTTCTAGCCTCTGAACTTACTATACAAACAAAATTTTACTGGCATCCAAATACATAAAACGGAGCAAGATTTAATCTACTTGTGAGAGAGGCAGGAGAGCTGTTTCCTCTTTTCCTCTTTATCCTCACCCCTCACCCCCACATCTCCTTCCCCTAACTGAACTTCACCAATCTTCAGGGTTTCTTAGAACGCAGTTTGAAAACCACTTATGCATGGCCAGGCATGATGGCTCACACCTGTAATCCCAGCACCTTGGGAGGCCAAAGTGGGTGGATCACTTGAGGCCAGGAGTTCAAAACCAGTCTGGCCAACATGGTGAAGCCCCATCTCTATTAAAAATACAAATATCAGCCAGGTGTGGTAGCATGCACCTGTAATCCCAGCTACTTAGGAGGCTGAGGCACAAGAATCACTTGAACCTGGGAGGCAGAGGTTACAGTGAGCTGAGATCCTGCCACCTCACTCAAGCCTAGGTGACAGAGCAAGACTCTGTCTCAAAGAAAAAAAAAAGAAAAGAAAAGAAAATCACAACCTAACCATTCTCGGTGGTTTACACCTGTAATCTCAGCACTTTGGAAGGACAAGGCAGGCGGATCACGAGGTCAAGAGTTCAAGACAAGCCTGGCCAACCTGGTGAAACCCCATCTCTACTTAAAATACAAAAAAAAAAAGTAGCTGAGCATGGTGGCACGTGTCTGTAATCCCAGCTACTCAGGAGACTGAGGCAGGAGAACTGCTTGAACAGGGACCCAGGAGGCTGAGGTTGCAGTGAGCCAAGACTGAGCCACTGCACTCCAGCCTGGGCTATAGAGAGAGACTCCATCTCAAAAAAATAAAATAAAATCACTCACCCATGACCTAGGACTTGGCAGTCTCTGTCACCTGTTTATTCATATGCTGTAGTAAATCTAAACCAGAGATTTTAGGAAAATCTTAGATATATTGCTAGGTTATCTTTCAGATGGGGAGGTATACAAGTATATACACATTCATGCACACATAAGTACATATTTATTTATTTTAATGAGAATGGGGAAATAGGCTATTTTCAACAAAAAACCCAATTGCCAATTTATCCCTACAAGTAAAAACAAGTGACACTACCTTTCACGTCAGTAGGCAGATAAACTTTATACTATTTCCTTCTATTAACAAATGCTGAGGCCTGGCTCGGTGGCTCCTGCCTGTAATCCCAGCACTTTGGGAGGCCAAGGTGGGCGGATCACCTGAGGTCGGGAATTCGAGACCACCCTGGCCAACATGGAAAGACTCCATCTCTTAAAAAAAAAAAAAAAAAAATGCTGATGAGGGAGAGAAAGCCTCCTTAAAACTTTGATTATGTTAAAGAAGGGATATAACAACCTTCCTAGTCTGTTTTATTTTGCTTATAATAAAATACCTGAAACTGGGTAATGTATTTTAAAAAGGGATTTATTTCTTACAGTTCTGGAGGCTAAGTCCAAGGTCTAGGTGCCACAACTGGAGAGGGCCTTCTTGATGGCAGGGACTCTCTACAGAGTCCCGGGGTGATGCAGGGCTAACGTGCTAGCTCAGGTCTCTCTTCCTTTTTGTATAAGGCCACCAGTCCTCTCCTGATAACCCATTAATCCATGAATGCCCTCCTAATCCAATGACCTCTTAAAGGCCCCACTTCTCAATACTACCACTTTGGGGATTACATGTCAACATGAGTTTTGGAGGGGACAAACATTTAAACCATAGCACAGACTTAATCAATAGAACAGCTTCGTGAATTCTTGGATATTTGAAGATAATAATGGAGGTGCTTTGCAGGAAGGCCAGGGGCCTAAAACTGTACGGTATGAGAAATGAACATAAATTTTAAAGTTGCTGAAGGCTCTTAATACAAAAGAAGAATGATAAAAGAAAGCATGAGAGAAGGTCTAGGAGAAAATTGTTGCTGAGAAATAGGCCAGTGAGAAATTATCAGTTGCTATTATTCTTACAAGTAGACACTCATTCAAATTTGTTATTGTTTGCTGTTCTCAGAGCGTTGATGTGTAGCCCTTCTTTAATGCTCTCAACTTTTTTTTTATTGATATGGGGTCTCACTCTGTCAACAGGGCTGGCGTGCAATGGTGTGATCTCACCTCACTGCAGCCTCTGCCTTCCAGGCTCAAATGATCCTCCCACCTCAGCCTCCTGAGTAGCTAGGACCACAGGTGCACATCACCGTGCCCAGCTAATTTTTTGTATTTTTGGCAGAGACAGGGTTTTGCCATATTGCCCCCAGCCTGGTCTTGAACTCCTGGGCTCTAGCAACCTGCCCACCTCAGGGTCCCAAAGTGCTGGGATTAAAGGCGTGATTAACTTTCGATAAAGTGAGTTACATATAAGGCCTATGAGGGTGATAGAGTAAGGAGAAGCATAAGGAAAAGGTGAGGCATTATGTCTCCTTGGTATATGTGAATAATATTGACATAAAAAAGAGAGAACACATGAGGCAATAAGGTGCAAAGCTGAGAACATTTAATGCGAGCAAAAAATCAGCGCATGGGCTCTCTACAATTCTCTTTTTTTTTTTTTTTTTTGAGATGGAGTCTCACTTTGTCACCAAGCTGGAGTGCAATGGTGCAATCTCGGCTCACTGCAACCTCTGTCTCCCAGGTTCTAGCGATTCTCCTGCCTCAGCCTCCAGAGTAGCTAGGACTACAGGCTCATGCTACCATGCCCAGCTAATTTTTGTAATTTAGTAGAGACAGGGTTTCACCATGTTGGCCAGGATGGTCTCAATCTCTTGACCTCGTCATCCACCCACCTCGGCCTCCCAAAGTGCTGGGATTACAGGAGTGAGCCACCGCGGCTGTCCTACAATTCTTTTAAGAAATTCTTGGGGAATGTTTCAATGTTTTGACCCTGTTTCAATAAATAAGTAAATAACACGAGCAACACACAAACACACACACACATGCAAAATTGAACTTCTAGAAATAAAAAACACAATGACAGTATTTAATACTCACTGGATATGTTTTAAAGCAAAATAAATAAAAAATTTATGAACTAGAAGGTACATCAGAAGCCAGACTACAGCTTGGAGAAAAAAAAGTATGTAAAATATTAAAGAGAAGGGAAGAAACATGGAGGATAGAGAGAGAAGGTTTAACCCACATTTAATCAAGGTTCTAGGAGAAAAGGAGAAGAAAAACACAACAGAAGTAATATGTGAAGAGAGAATGGCTGGTAATTTTCCAAAATAATCAAATAAACCAATACACAGATTCAAGAAACCCAATGTATTCCAAGCAAGATAAACAAAAACAAATCTATAAATAAATACATCATAATAAAATAGAAGAAGGCCAAAACAAACCCAAAAAGTTTTTAAATTATCCAAGAATAAAGACAAATTAACTTTAACAGAGTTAGGCCGACAGCCATCTTCCCAGCAGCAATAGTGGAAGCCAGAAAGCTGTGGAATACCTTCAATGCTATGGAAAAAGTATAACTATCAATTTAGATAGAGTTCTATACTGACCAAAGGTAGCCTTAACAAGGAGAAAATAAAGACATTTTCAGGCAAACAAAGGCAGAATTTATCACCAGCAAATCTTCACTAAAGGAAGTTCTCATAGTTTTACTTTCCAAGTAAAAAGATTGTGGTATCAGGCCTTTAATGTGATATCGGTGGCTCATGCCTGCAATCCCAGCACTTTGGAAGGCCAAAGCGGATGGATCATGAGGTCAGGAGCTCGAGACCAGCATGGCCAACATAGTGAAACCCCATCTCTACTAAAAATACAAAAATTAGCTGGGCATGGTGGCACGAGCTTATAGTCCCAGCAACTCAGGAGGCTGAGGCAGGAGAATCATTTGAACCCGGGAGGCAGAGGTTGCAGTGAGCCGAGATCATGCCATTGCACTCCATCCTGGGTAACAGAGTAAGACTCTGTCTCAAAAAAAAAAAAAAAAGAGGCCAGGCGTGGTGGCTCACGCCTGTAATACTAGGATTTTGGGAGGCCAAGGTGGGCAGACCACCTGAGGTCAAGAGTTCAAGACCAGCCTGGTCAACACGGTGAAACCCTATCTCTATTAAAAATACAAAAACTAACCTGGCATGGTGGCGGGCACCTATAATCACAGCTACTTGGGATGTCGAGGCAGGAAAATCACTTAAACCTGGGAGGCAGAGGTTGCAGTGAGCCAAGATCTCGCCAATGCACTCCAGCCTAGGCAACAATTGCTAAACTCCATCTCAAAAAAAAAAAAAAAAGTGATACCAGAGGGAACATCTGGGATACAAGAAGGAAAAAATAACAAAGACCATGGTGAACACATGTGCACATCAAAGCAATTATTAAGTGAATAGCCAGCAAGGAATGCATTAGGCTGTAGACTGAGTGGTGTCCTTCATATGGCGTCAGTCCCCAGCCCCAAGAAGCTTTGTCCCCAAAAGAGGTGGGTTACTTTGTCAAAGGCCTAGAAAGTGGATATAATCAGTGAGTATAGAACAAGAACTTCCTTCAGTCCCACCAACTGCAAGAAAAGCAGCTAAATACATCTGTGAAGAAAAAAAATAAAATAAATAAATAAACAAATAAATAAAGGAAAAGCAGGGCCAGCACGATGGTTCACGCCTGTAATCCCAGCATTTTTGGAGGTCAAGGTGGGTGGATCACTTGAGGTCAGGAGTTCGACACCAGCCTGGCAATATGGCAAAACCCCATCTCAACTAAAAATACAAAAATTAGCTGGGCATTGTGGCGCATGCCTATAGTCCCAGCTACTCTGAAGGCTGGAGCAGGAGAATTGCTTGAATCTGGGAGGCAGAGGTTACAATGAGATGAGATTTCACCACTGCACTCCAGCCTGAGTGACACAGTGAGATTCCATCCAAAAAATAGAAATAAATAAAAATAAGAAAAGCTGTTAAAAAATAAGAGCAAAAAGAAGGGGCCCCTGAGGGAAATACAAGGAAAAGGGCTGTGAATAGCCCCTCCTGAAGCTGCAAACTCCAAGAAAGCGCTTCAGCACCCAGTGGAGGAAGGGAAGGAGCCAGAAGGGAACTGGGACTCTAAACATTATTGCAATTGTTACCCAAGGAAGTGTAACCATGAGAAAATAGGGATTCACTAGTACCTTCTTCCTTTTTTTTGGAGACACGGCCTTGCTCTGTCGCCAGGTTGGAGTGCAGTTGTGTGATCATGGCTCACTGCAGCCTAGACCTCCTGGGCTCAAGCAATCCTCCCACCTTAGCCTCCCAAGTAGTTGGGACATCAGCTGTATGCCATCACATCTGACTAATTTTGGTAGTTTTTGTAGAGACAGGGTCTCACTATGTTGCCCAAGCTGGTCTCAAACTCCTGGCCTCAAGCGATCCCCCCACCTCAGCTTCCCAAAGTGCTGGGATTACAAGCGTGAGCCACTGCACCCAGCCAATATCTTCTTCATGCAGCTAAGAAAACAGGTTCAAAGGGACATCTGTCTAGTGTTGCCTCACTTGCTTAAAAGCTCAAATCCCAGCTCTGCCACTTACTATAAATAAATTACTTGCTATCTATGAGCCTTAATCCCCTTGTATGTAAAGTAAGGATAACCCTACTACCTACCATATAATGTATGAGATTTAATAGTGGTTGGCATTGAGTATTCATCATATGACAGGCCCTGAGATAAATGCCCTTGAAGTATTATCTCATCCAACTGATTAAGTCATGGCAACATGTGGCCAAATTGAGACACATTCCAAGCCTTCGGATTCCAGTCCTCATAGTTTCACTACATCAATGTTGAAACAAACAAATACGACATTACACACACACTTCCCATAGACTTCTTAACAAAATAAATCTATGGGTTTCACATAAATAAACACATTTTATGCTGGGTAAATATAGTTGGAAACTAAACACAGCTAAAAACAAAAAGGTTCCCAAAAAAACTGTATAAATAACTTCATATGGAGGAAAATCTCTTTCAGTTTAATTTCCTAAGTGTCATTTAATTATGTCTGCTGCATTCATACTGCCTGCATGAAGGTTTTTGCACAAAATTACAATGGCTAATGGAATACATAAAAACAGGGTCTCCTTTAAGAGACCATTTCCTCCTTGGATGATGGCACCACACTCGGCTGCCTGGGATGTGAGCCCTAGAGTTTGGCTAAATTCACATTATTTTTACCACTTTCTGGTTTACAGATACATCATATAATGTCAGCAATTTGAAGTCATGTTTTGTTCTTCTCCTCAAGTTCTATACACACAGAATGTATTTTTTCCTAAGTTCTTACCTACCCATTTGAAACTCAGAAAAATTCTGAGCTTAGCCACAATAATGATTTAAAAGGTTTAAAAAAGATTTGGAGAGCAATGTAAGAGGACTAATATTATTCAGAGTGAAGCAGAAATGATTAAAGCCATCTCCAACCGTACGGAGTGTTCTTTCCTTGGGCTCCTGACAAGCTGTTCTCTCAAAATGGTCACATATTTGTAACAGTAAGTCTTTGGGCAAAATGTTTAGAGCCTGACTTCTTGTCAAATCTGAAAACATTCCGTAGTCAGACATCCAAGCAGACACTGGTGGTTGCCTCTATTCACAGTCACGCCTCCACCTTCTGCCTTGCTAATGGTATCTTGATTTCATTTGGGTAGAACACACCCATTATTTCAGATGAGTCTAGACTCTTCTAACCATGACTGGTTTAATCAAACTCTTATTTCCCTCACCAATAATTGGTTTAGATAATGAGCATGTGGCATGATTCTGACCAATGAGACAAGAGGGAAAGTCTGCAGTGGGAGGAAAGAGGGTTTCTAGAAAAGATTTTCCACTGGTAAAAAGAGACAGTTTGCCTGGTGCAGTGGCTCACGCCTGTAATCCCAGCACTTTGGGAGGCCGAGATGGGCGGATCAACTGAAGTTAGGAGTTTGAGACCAGCCTGGCCAATATGATGAAACCTGTCTCTACTAAAAATATAAAAAATTGGCCGGGCCTGGTGGCACACACCTGTTGTCCCAGTTACTCGGGAGGCTGAGGCAGGAGAATCTCTTGAACCTGGGAGGCGGAGGTTGCAATGAGCCAACATGATGCCACTGCTCTCCAGCCTGGGTGACAAGGGAGACTCTGTCTCAAAAAAAAGAAAAAGAGACATAAAGAGAGAGACAGCTCCTCTTCAACCACTTAAGAGCTGTCTTCATGCCGGGCGTGGTGGCTCACGCCTGTAATCCCAGCACTTTGGGAGGCTGAGGTGGGCGGATCACCTGAGGTCAGGAGTTCAAGACCAGCCTGACCAATATGGTGAAACCCAGTCTTTAAAAAAAAAAAAAAAAAAAAAAAAGAGTTGTCTTCTGAGCCAAGCATGATGGCTCATGCCTGTAATTCCAGCACTTTGGAAAGCCGAGACAGGAGGCTCTCTTGAACTCAGGAGTTCAAGACCAGCCTGAGCAACATAGAGAGACCATGTCTCTACAAAAAATAAAAATAAAAAAATAGCTGGGCATGGTGACACACACCTGTGGTCCCAGCTGCACGAGAGGCTAAGATGGGAGGATCACTTAAGCCCAGGAGGTCAAGACTGCAGTGAGCTGTGATTGGGTCACTGCACTCCAGCCTGGGCAATGGTGCAAGACTCTTCCTCAAAAAAAAAAAAGTAATTATCTGTATATAAAGATGGGAATAGAGCAGTCGTGTGGACCATAAAGAAAACCAACAAAAGTCATACTTAGCAGAGCCAACTCACTGAATATGAAAGAGAATGAGTCCCTGATACTGCCTTTGACTTTGAGTCATTTAATTAACAAACCCAAGAAGAAGAGCAGACTTATTTTTATTTTAGGGGATTCACTTTTCTTATTGTTTAAGTCAGTTGAGACAAAATATCCTATTAACATACCAAACACACCCAACTAAAACCAGAAGTTTACCTGTCACTCCTATATTCTAACCCTTCACTACATATTATCAAGTCTTCTTAAATTCTCCCACCCAGCTGTTCATTTACCTAAACTTCCCATTGCCAATCCAAGCTCTTACGTAACACTTCCCTTCTGGACTACTCAGTAGTATAACTTCTTAGCTCTTCTCTAGCCTTTAGTCTCAAATATTTTCTGGTTTAATGTTTCTCAAACACGATGACTTCCTGTGACAAATGTTTGAAGGCTCTCAATTTTGCACAATGAAGGTTGGCTGAATTCTTCACCTCGTTTTTAAAGCCTTACATTAGACTTTAGAGTACCCGATTAGCCCAACTTCACTCCAGGAAGACTCATGCCCTACTAAGCAGCACATGTAACACATTACCCAAATGCCAGTATTGAGTATTCCCTAAGGGTAGCTGGCAGCCCTGGGGTGGCTATTTCTGGAGGTCAGGTGCCCTTTGCCCTGGAAGTAGAAGCTCAGCCTCCCTCCCATTTCAGCTGCTAGCAGTAATTTTTCTCTCTTAAGTTTCTTCACCTTTTAGACTTCTTGTGCCTACTTGTCTTTCTTTTCTTTTACTTTAAATTGTTATTTTTTATCTTTTGATGACTTTTTAAAGTTTTTTTTAAATTTTGACACTTTTTTCAAAAAAAACTGTTTTTATTCTCAACTCTGTAGCTTTATTTTTAACATATGTCTTTCTCACTTTCATGGTTACCTTTTCATTTCAGTTTCTAGCTTTTCATGTCTTTTATTTTAACTCTTTTACATCACCTCTCATTTTCAAAATGTCTTACTCTTTTACCTATCTTAAACTTTTAGCCCTTAGTTGGATTCCTTTTAAATATTTTTCTTAGACGATTCTTGATTTTAACTCCTCTGGCTTTTTACCGCTTTCTATTTTATTTTTTTATTCCCCTTCTCTTTCTAATATAATGTTCTTGCTTATGGTTGGTTTTTGTGGGTTGTTTGTTTGTTGAGACAGAGTCTCACTCTGTCGCAGGCTGGAGTGCAGTGGTGCAATCTCAGCTCACTGCAACCTCCCCCTCTTGGATTCAAGCGATCCTCCTGCCTCAGCCTCCGAGTAGCTGAGGTCACAGGCACCCACCACTGTACCCAGCTAATTTTTGTATTTTTAATAGAGATGGGGTTTCACCATGTTGACCAGGCTGGTCTGGAATTGCTGACCTCAAGTGATTCACCCCTTTCGGCCAAGTACTGGGATTACAGGTATGAGCCTCCATGCCCGGCTATGACTGGTTTTTCTTATGGCTACCAAGAAATTCGACTAGAAGTTTGCCATTGAACAAAGCCCACAGTACAGATAGGGGAGATTAGAGGTCGCCCTCTGTACCCCCAAGAACCCACATTGTGGTCTTGTACACTAGCCTATCTCATATTTCCATATTGTTTCACCTCCCTTGGCAGGCAGGCCCCAAGATGATTTCCTACAGTAAAGTTTCCACCCCTACTCCGTCCCCTTCTTTCTTCTTCACTAGGAAGAAGAAAACTTTATCATGATAAAGCTGAGATGCCTGACATCCACACACACACTCACACGCCCTACTGGACGCTAGGCTATTATCCCAAATAAGAACTTACAAGTGAAGTCAGCTGAGTAGTTCTCTCCATTGGCAGACTGCCCACCTACAATATTAGACCCTAAGGCAAAAAGGGGGCTTGTTTTACCTCACATCATGGAGAAGTTCCCTAGGCACTGAGAAGTCACTAAAGCTAGATCCTCTCGTGCTTCTCTTCCCAAAATGGACCTGGACAATCTTTTAGGGCAATTCAACTCTCGGGAGGCTCATCTACTCATCCATCCATGGAACACGTATTGAGCATCTTTTTTTTTCCCCTTGTGATGGAGTTTTGCTCTTGTTGCCCAGGCTGGAGTGCAGTGGCGTGATCTCGGCTCATTGCAATCTCTGCCTCCCGGGTTCAAGCAATTCTCCTGCCTCAGCCTCCCAAGTAGCTGGGATTACAGACATGCACCACCACGCTCAGCTAATTTTGTATTTTTAGTAGAGACAGGGTTTCTCCATGTTGGTCAAGTTGGTCTCGACTCCCAACCTCAGGTGATCTACCTGCCTCCACCTCCCAAAGTGCTTGGATTACAGGTGTGAGCCACTGTGCCCAGCCTGAGCATCTTTTATATTCTAGACACCCGGGATGCAATACTGAATGAGACAGGTGTGGTCTCTGCTGTTCTGGTGATTGTATTTTAGTGGAAGAAGAAAGACAATAAGTATATAAATGTGCAAAATAACTGCTTTGAAGACAAGAAAACAGGACATTGTGCCCAAAAGGGATGATGGGAGATATCAAGGTAGAGTCTCTGAGAAAGTGACACTTGAGGCAAAACTTGAGTGAAACAATGAAACTGCCAGGCGCGGTGGCTCACGCCTGTAATCCCAGCACTTTGGGAGGCCGAGGTGGGTGGAT